>LFJQ01000173.1:0-53857 GCA_001182835.1 Oropetium thomaeum | reverse complement strand
TCCCATACACTTGGGCCAAACAAACATGTTTTGGGTGTTTCGGAGAGTTTCATTTCGGAAGTAAAAGTGGTGCGAAAACGGCACCCGATTTGCATGAAACGCGCCATCGAACACATCGGAACCATTCCGTTGAAGACACCCAAAAACGCATCCCATACACTCTGTTGGGCCAAACAAACATGTTTTGGGTGTTTCGGAGAGTTTCATTTCGGAAGTAAAAGTGGTGCGAAAACGGCACCCGATTGATGATAACGCCATCGCACACATCGGAACCATTCCGTTGAAGCAACCCAAAAAACGCATCCCATACACTCTGTTGGCCCAACAAACTTTTGGTGTTTCGGAGAGTTTCATTTCGGAAGTAAAAGTGGTGCGAAAACGGCACCCGATTGATCGATACACGCCATCGCACACATCGGAACCATTCCGTTGAACACCCAAAAACGCACATACACTCTGTTGGGCCAAACAAACATGTTTTGGGTGTTTCGGAGAGTTTCATTTCGGAAGTAAAGTGGTGCGAAAACGGCACCCGACTTGATCGATACACGCCATCGCACACATCGGAACCATTCCGTTGAAGCACACCCAAAAACGCATCCCATACACTCTGTTGGGCCAAACAAACGAGAGTTTCATTTCGGAAGTAAAAGTGGTGCGAAAACGGCACCGTTTGTGAAACGCGCCATCGAACACATCGAACCATTCCGTTGAAGCACACCAAAAACGCATCCCATACACTCTGTTGGGCAAACAAACATGTTTTGGGTGTTTCGGAGAGTTCGGAAGTAAAAGTGGTGCGAAAACGGCACCCGAAACGCGCACATCGGAACCATTCCGTTGAAGCAACCCAAAAACGCATCCCATACACTCTGTTGGGCCAAACAAACAGACAGTTTCATTTCGGAAGTAAAAGTGGTGCGAAAACGGCACCCGACTTGATCGAACACGCCATCGCACACATCGGAACCATTCCGTTGAAGCACACCCAAAACGTTGGGCCAAACAAACAGTTTCGGAGAGTTTCATTTCGGAAGTAAAAGTGGTGCGAAAACGGCACCCGATTGATCGAACACGCCATCGAACAATCGGAACCATTCCGTTGAAGCAAACCCAAAAACGCACCATACACTCTGTTGGGCCAAACAAACAAGTTTTGGTGTTTCGGAGAGTTTTTTCGGAAGTAAAAGTGGTGCGAAAACGGCACCGAATCGATACACGCCATCGCACACATCGGAACATCCGTTACGCTGTTGGGCCAAACAAACATTGAGAGTTTCATTTCGGAAGTAACGAAAACGGCACCCATGAAACGCGCGGAACCATTCACACCAAAAACGCATCCCATACACTCTGTTGGGCCAAACAAACATTTTGGGTGTTTCGGACAGTTTCATTTCGGAAGTAAAAGTGGTGCGAAAACGGCACCCGACTTGATCGAAACGCCATCGCACACATCGGAACCATTCCGTTGAAGCACACCCAAAAACGCATCCCATACACTCTGTTGGGCCAAACAAACATGTTTTTGGTGTTTCGGAGAGTTTCATTTCGGAAGTAAAAGTGGTGCGAAAACGGCACCCGATTTGATGAAACGCCATCGCACATCGGAACCATTCCGTTGAAGCACACCCAAAAACGCATCCCATACACTCTGTTGGGCCAACAAACATGTTTTGGGTGTTTCGGAGAGTTTCATTTCGGAAGTAAAAGTGGTGCGAAAACGGCACCCCATGAAAACGCGCCATCGAACACATCGGAACCATTCCGTTGAAGCACACCCAAAAACGCATCCCATACACTCTGTTGGGCCAAACAAACATGTTTTGGGTGTTTCGGAGAGTTTCATTTCGGAAGTAAAAGTGGTGCGAAAACGGCACCCATGAAACGCCATCGAACACATCGGAACCATTCCGTTGAAGCACACCAAAAACGCATCCCATACACTCTGTTGGGCCAAACAAACATGTTTTGGGTGTTTCGGAGAGTTTCATTTCGGAAGTAAAAGTGGTGCGAAAACGGCACCGTGATCGATACACGCCATCGCACACATCGGAACCATTCCGTTGAAAGCACACCCAAAAACGCATCCATACACTCTGTTGGGCCAAACAAACATGTTTTGGGTGTTTCGGAGAGTTTCATTTCTTGGTGAGATACACGCCATCGCACAGAACCATTCCGTTCAAAAACGCATCGGGCCAAACAAACCCTGCGAAAACGGCACCCGTTGATCGACGCCACACACATCGGAACCATTCCGTTCAAAACGCACATACACTCGGCCAAACAAACACGTTTCATTTCGGAAGTAAAAGTGGTGCGAAAACGGCACCCACGCGACATCGAACACAAACCATTCCGTTCGGACACTCTGTTGGGCCAAACAAAGAAGTTTCATTTCGAAGTAAAAGTGGTGCGAAAACGGCACCCGACTTGATCGATACACGCCATCGCACACAACCATTCCGTTGAAGCACACCCAAAAACGCATCCAACACTCTTTTGGGAAACAAACATGTTTTGGGTGTTTCGGGAGTTTCATTTCGGAAGTAAAAGTGGTGCGAAAACGGCCCGACTTGATGATGCCATCGCACACATCGAACCATTCCGTTGAAGCACACCCAAAAACGCATCCCATACACTCTGTTGGGCCAAACAAACATGTTTTGGGTGTTTCGGAGAGTTTCATTTCGGAAGTAAAAGTGGTGCGAAAACGGCACCCATTTGATCGCCATCGAACACATCGGAACCATTCCGTTGAAGCACACCCAAAAACGCATCCCATACACTCTGTTGGGCCAAAAAACATGTTTTGGGTGTTTCGGAGATTTCATTTCGGAAGTAAAAGTGGTGCGAAAACGGCACCCATTTGCATGAAACGCGCCATCGACACATCGGAACCATTCCGTTGAAGCACACCCAAAAACGCATCCCATACACTCTGTTGGGCCAAACAAACATGTTTTGGGTGTTTCGGAGAGTTTCATTTCGGAAGTAAAAGTGGTGCGAAAACGGCACCCGACTGATCGCATATCGGAACCATTCCGTTGAAGCAAACCCAAAACGCATCCCATACACTCTGTTGGGCCAAACAAACGTTTCGGAGAGTTTTATTTCGGAAGTAAAAGGTGCGAAAACGGCACCCGACTTGATCGATACACGCCATCGCACACATCGGAACCATTCCGTTGAACCAACCCAAAACGCATCCATACACTCTGTTGGGCCAAACAAACATGTTTTGGGTGTTTCGAGTTTCATTTCGGAAGTAAAAGTGGTGCGAAAACGGCACCCGATTTGGATGAAACGCATCGACACATCGGAACCATTCCGTTGAAGCACACCAAAAAACGCATCCCATACACTCTGTTGGCCAAACAAACATGTTTTGGGTGTTTCGGAAGTTCATTTCGGAAGTAAAAGTGGTGCGAAAACGGCACCCGATTTGATCGATCATCGCACACATCGGAACCATTCGCAACCCAAAAACGACAAACCCATTTCCGAAAACGGCACCCGACTTGATCGATACACGCCATCGCACACATCGGAACCATTCCGTTGAAGCACACCCAAAAACGCATCCCATACACTCTGGGCCAAACAAACATGTTTTGGGTGTTTCGGAGAGTTTCATTTCGGAAGTAAAAGTGGTGCGAAAACGGCACCCATTTGCATGAAACGCGCATCGAACACATCGAACCATTCCGTTCCAAAAACATCCCATACACTCTGTTGGGCCGAAACATGTTTTGGGTGTTTCGGAGAGTTTCATTTCCGAAAAACCATCGCCATCGTCGGAACCATTCCGTTGAAGCACACCCAAAAACGCATCCCATACACTCTGTTGGGCCAAACAAACATGTTTTGGGTGTTTCGGAGAGTTTCATTTCGGAAGTAAAAGTGGTGCGAAAACGGCACCCGATGATCGATACACGCCATCGCACACATCGGAACCATTCCGTTGAAGCAAACCCAAAAACGCATCCCATACACTCTGTTGGGCCAAACAAACAAATTTGGATGTTTCGGAATTTCGGAAGTAAAAAGTGGTGCGAAACGGCACCCGACTTGATCGATACACATCGACACATCGGAACCATTCCGTTACCCAAAAACGCATCCATACACTCTGTTGGGCCAAACAAACATGTTTTGGGTGTTTCAGAGAGTTTCATTCGGAAGTAAAAGTGGTGCGAAAACGGCACCCGATTTGATGAAACGCCATCGACAACATCGGAACCATTCCGTTGAAGCACACCCAAAAACGCATCCCATACACTCTGTTGGGCCAAACAAACATGTTTTGGGTGTTTCGGACAGTTTCATTTCGGAAGTAAAAGTGGTGCGAAAACGGCACCGACTTGATCGATACACGCCATCGCACACATCGGAACCATTCCGTTGAAGCACACCCAAAACGCATCCCATACACTCTGTTGGGCCAAACAAACATGTTTTGGGTGTTTCGTTTCATTTCGGAAGTAAAAGTGGTGCGAAAACGGCACCCGATTTGCATGAAACGCGCCATCGAACACATCGGAACCATTCCGTTGAAGCACACCCAAAAACGCATCCCATACACTCTGTTGGGCCAAACAAACATGTTTTGGGTGTTTCGGAGAGTTTCATTTCGGAAGTAAAAGTGGTGCGAAAACGGCACCCATGAAACGCCATCGATCGGAACCTTCCGTTGAAGCACACCAAAAACGCATCCCATACACTCTGTTGGGCCAAACAAACATGTTTTGGGTGTTTCGGAAGTTTCATTTCGGAAGTAAAAGTGGTGCGAAAACGGGAGCGCCAACACATCGGAACCATTCCGTTGAAGCACACCCAAAAACGTGGGCCAAACAAACGTTTCGGAGAGTTTCATTTCGTGCGAAAACGGCACCCGACTTGATCGATACACGCCATCGCACACATCGGAACCATTCCAAAAACGCATCCCATACACTCTGTTGGGCCAAACAAACATGTTTTGGGTGTTTCGGAGAGTTTCATTTCGGAAGTAAAAAGTGGTGCGAAAACGGCACCCATTTGCATGAAACGCGACATCGGAACCATTCCGTTGAAGCACACCCAAAAACGCATCCATACACTCTGTTGGGCCAAAAAACATGTTTGGGTGTTTCGGAGAGTTTCATTTCGGAAGTAAAAGTGGTGCGAAAACGGCACCCATTTGCATGAAACGCGCCATCGAACACATCGGAACCATTCCGTTGAAGCACACCCAAAACGCATCCCATACACTCTGTTGGGCCAAACAAACATGTTTTGGGTGTTTCGGAGTTTCATTTCGGAAGTAAAAGTGGTGCGAAAACGGCACCCGAGATCGATACACGCCATCGCACACATCGGAACCATTCCGTTGAAGCAACCCAAAAACGCATCCCATACACTCTGTTGGGCCAAACAAACGGTGTTTCGGAGAGTTTTATTTCGGAAGTAAAGTTTGATCGATACACGCCATCGCACACATCGGAACCATTCCGTTGAACCCAAAAACGCATCCATACACTCTGTTGGGCCAAACAAACATGTTTTGGGTGTTTCAGAGAGTTTCATTTCGGAAGTAAAAGTGGTGCGAAAACGGCACCCGATTTGCATGAAACGCGTCATCGAACACATCGGAACCATTCCGTTGAAGCACACCCAAAAACGCATCCCATACACTCTGTTGGGCAAAAAACATTTGGTGTTTCGAGAGTTTCATTTCGCGAAAACGGCACCCGACTTGATCGATACACGCATCGCACACATCGGAACCATTCCGTTGAAGCACACCCAAAACGCATCCCATACACTCTGTTGGCCAAACAAACATGTTTTGGGTGTTTTGGAGAGTTTTATTTCGGAAGTAAAAGTGGTGCGAAAACGGCACCCGATTTGCATGAACGCGCCATCGAACACATCGGAACCATTCCGTTGAAGCACACCCAAAAACGCATCCCATACACTCTGTTGGGCCAAACAAACATGTTTTGGGTGTTTCGGAGAGTTTATTTCGGAAGTAAAAGTGGTGCGAAAACGGCACCCGATTTGATGAACGCCATCACACATCGGAACCATTCCGTTGAAGCACACCAAAAACGCCCATACACTCTGTTGGGCCAAACAAACATGTTTTGGGTGTTTCGGAGAGTTCATTTCGGAAGTAAAAGTGGTGCGAAAACGGCACCCGATTGATGATACACGCCATCGCACACATCGGAACCATTCCGTTGAAGCACACCCAAAAACGCATCCCATACACTCTGTTGGGCCAAACAAACATGTTTTGGGTGTTTCGGAGAGTTTCATTTCGGAAGTAAAAGTGGTGCGAAAACGGCACCCGATTTGCATGAAACGCGCCATCGAACACATCGGAACCATTCCGTTGAAGCACACCCAAAAACGCATCCCATACACTCTGTTGGGCAAACAAACATGTTTTGGGTGTTTCGGAGAGTTTCATTTCGGAAGTAAAGTGGTGCGAAAACGGCACCCGACTTGATCGATACACGCCATCGCACACATCGGAACCATTCCGTTGAACACCCAAAAACGCATCCATACACTCTGTTGGGCCAAACAAAATGTTTTGGGTGTTTCGGAGAGTTTCATTTCGGAAGTAAAGTGGTGCGAAAACGGCTCCCGACTTGATCGATACACGCCATCGCACACATCGGAACCATTCCGTTGAAGCACACCCAAAACGCATCCCATACACTCTGTTGGGCCAAACAAACATGTTTTGGGTGTTTTGGAGAGTTTCATTTCGGAAGTAAAAGTGGTGCGAAAACGGCACCCGATTTGATGAAACGCGCCATCGAACACATCGGAACCATTCCGTTGAAGCACACCCAAAAACGCATCCCATACACTCTGTTGGGCCAAACAAACATGTTTTGGGTGTTTCGGAGAGTTTTTATTTCGGAAGTAAAAGTGGTGCGAAAACGGCACCCGATTTGGATAAACGCATCGAACACATCGGAACCATTCCGTTGAAGCACACCAAAAACGCATCCCATACACTCTGTTGGGCCAACAAACATGTTTTGGGTGTTTCGGACAGTTTCATTTCGGAAGTAAAAGTGGTGCGAAAACGGCACCCGAATCGATACACGCCATCGCACACATCGGAACCATTCCGTTGAAGCACACCCAAAAACGCATCCCATACACTCTGTTGGGCCAAACAAACATGTTTTGGGTGTTTCGGAGAGTTTTATTTCGGAAGTAAAAGTGGTGCGAAAACGGCACCCGATTTGCATGAAACGCGCCATCGAACATCGGAACCATTCCGTTGAAGCACACCCAAAAACGCATCCCATACACTCTGTTGGGCCAAACAAACATGTTTTGGGTGTTTCGGAGAGTTTTATTTCGGAAGTAAAAGTGGTGCGAAAACGGCACCCGATTTGCATGAAACGCGCCATCGAACACATCGGAACCATTCCGTTGAAGCACACCCAAAAACGCATCCCATACACTCTGTTGGGCCAAACAAAAGTTTGGGTGTTTCATTTCGGAAGTAAAAGTGGTGCGAAAACGGCACCCGCATGAAACGCCATCGCACACATCGGAACCATTCCGTTGAAGCACACCCAAAAACGCATCCCATACACAAACAAACATGTTTTGGGTGTTTCGGAGAGTTTCATTTCAAGTGGTGCGAAAACGGCACCCGACACGCCATCGCACACATCGGAACATTCCGTTGAAGCCCCAAAAACGCATCCCATACAAACAAACGGATGTTTCATTTCGGAAGTAAAAGTGGTGCGAAAACGGCACCCGACGATACACGCCATCGCACACATCGGAACCATTCCGTTGAACCACACCCAAAAACGCATCCATACACTCTGTTGGGCCAAACAAACATGTTTTGGGTGTTTCGGAGAGTTTCATTTCGGAAGTAAAAATGCGAAAACGGCACCCCGCCATCGAACACATCGGAACCATTCCGTTGAAGCACACCCAAAAACGCATACACTCTGTTGGGCAAACAAACATTTTGGGTGTTTCGAGAGTTTCATTTCGGAAGTAAAGTGTGCGAAAACGGCTCCCGACTTGATCGTCGCACACATCGGAACCATTCCGTTGAAGCACACCCAAAAACGCATCCCATACACTCTGTTGGGCCAAACAAACATGTTTTGGTGTTTTGGAGAGTTTTATTTCGGAAGTAAAAGTGGTGCGAAAACGGCACCCGATTTGCATGAAACGCGCCATCGAACACATCGGAACCATTCCGTTGAAGCACACCCAAAAACGCATCCCATACACTCTGTTGGGCCAAACAAACATGTTTTGGGTGTTTCGGAGAGTTTTATTTCGGAAGTAAAAGTGGTGCGAAAACGGCACCCGATTTGATGAAACGCCATCGAACACATCGGAACCATTCCGTTGAAGCACACCAAAAACGCATCCCATACACTCTGTTGGGCCAAACAAACATGTTTTGGGTGTTTCGGACAGTTTCATTTCGGAAGTAAAAGTGGTGCGAAAACGGCACCCGACTTGATCGATACACGCCATCGCACACATCGGAACCATTCCGTTGAAGCACCCAAAAACGCATCCCATACACTCTGTTGGGCCAAACAAACATGTTTTGGGTGTTTCGGAGAGTTTCATTTCGGAAATAAAAGTGGTGCGAAAACGGCACCCGACTTGATCGAACACGCCATCGCACACATCGGAACCATTCCGTTGAAGCACACCCAAAAACGCATCCCATACACTCTGTTGGGCCAAACAAACATGTTTTGGGTGTTTCGGAGAGTTTCATTTCGGAAGTAAAAGTGGTGCGAAAACGGCACCCGATTTGCATCGCCATCGATCGGAACCATTCCGTTGAAGCACACCAAAAACGCATCCCATACACTCTGTGGCCAAACAAACATGTTTTGGGTGTTTCGGAGAGTTTCATTTCGGAAGTAAAAGTGGTGCGAAAACGGCACCCGATGATCGATACACGCCATCGCACACATCGGAACCATTCCGTTGAAGCACACCCAAAAACGCATCCCATACACTCTGTTGGGCCAAACAAACATGTTTTGGGTGTTTCGGAGAGTTTCATTTCGGAAGTAAAAGTGGTGCGAAAACGGCACCCGACTTGATCGAAACGCCATCGCACACATCGGAACCATTCCGTTGAAGCACACCCAAAAACGCATCCATACACTCTGTTGGGCCAAACAAACATGTTTTGGGTTTTCGGAGAGTTTCATTTCGGAAGTAAAAGTGGTGCGAAAACGGCACCCGATTTGCATGAAACGCCATCGAACACATCGGAACCATTCCGTTGAAGCACACCCAAAAACGCATCCCATACACTCTGTTGGCCAAACAAACATGTTTTGGGTGTTTCGGAGAGTTTCATTTCGGAAGTAAAGTGGTGCGAAAACGGCACCCGACTTGATCGATACACGCCATCGCACACATCGGAACCATTCCGTTGAAGCACACCCAAAAACGCATCCCATACACTCTGTTGGGCCAAACAAACATTTCGGAAGTAAAAGTGGTGCGAAAACGGCACCCGTTTGCATGAAACGCGCCATCGAACACATCGGAACCATTCCGTTGAAGCACACCCAAAAACGCATCCCATACACTCTGTTGGGCCAAACAAACATGTTTTGGGTGTTTCGGAGAGTTTATTTCGGAAGTAAAAGTGGTGCGAAAACGGCACCCGATTTGGATGAAACGCCATCGAACACATCGGAACCATTCCGTTGAAGCACACCCAAAAACGCATCCCATACACTCTGTTGGGCCAAACAAACATGTTTTGGGTGTTTCGAGTTTCATTTCGGAAGTAAAAGTGGTGCGAAAACGGCACCCGACCGAAACGCCATCGAACACATCGGAACCATTCCGTTGAAGCACACCCAAAAACGCATCCCATACACTCTGTTGGGCCAAACAAACATGTTTGGGTGTTTCGGAGAGTTTCATTTCGGAAGTAAAAGTGGTGCGAAAACGGCACCCGATTTGATGAAACGCGCCATCGCACACATCGGAACCATTCCGTTGAAGCACACCCAAAAAACGCATCCCATACACTCTGTGGGCCAAACAAACATGTTTTGGGTGTTTCGGAGAGTTTCATTTCGGAAGTAAAGTGGTGCGAAAACGGCCCGACTTGATCGATACACGCCATCGCACACATCGGAACCATTCCGTTGAAGCAACCCAAAAACGCATCCATACACTCTGTTGGGCCAAACAAACATGTTTTGGGTGTTTCAGAGAGTTTCATTTCGGAAGTAAAGTGGTGCGAAAACGGCACCCGATTTGATGAACGCGCCATCGCACAATCGGAACCATTCCGTTGAAGCACAAAAACGCATCCCATACACTCTGTTGGGCCAAACAAACATGTTTTGGGTGTTTCGGAGAGTTTCATTTCGGAAGTAAAAGTGGTGCGAAAACGGCACCCGATTTGATGAAACGCGCCATCGAACACATCGGAACCATTCCGTTGAAGCACACCCAAAAACGCATCCATACACTCTGTTGGGCCAAAAAAACATGTTTTGGGTGTTTCGGAGAGTTTCATTTCGGAAGTAAAGTGGTGCGAAAACGGCACCCACGCCATCGCATCGGAACCATTCCGTTGAAGCACACCAAAAACGCATCCCATACACTCTGTTGGGCCAAACAAACATGTTTTGGGTTCGGAAGTTTCATTTCGGAAGTAAAAGTGTGCGAAAACGGCACCCGACTTGATCGATACACGCCATCGCACACATCGGAACCATTCGTTGAACACCCAAAAACGCATCCCATACACTCTGTTGGGCCAAACAACATGTTTTGGGTGTTTGGAGAGTTTTTATTTCGGAAGTAAAAGTGGTGCGAAAACGGCACCCGATTTGCATGAAACGCGCCATCGAACACATCGGAACCATTCCGTTGAAGCACACCCAAAAACGCATCCCATACACTCTGTTGGGCCAAAACAAACATGTTTTGGTGTTTCGGAGATTTCGGAAGTAAAAGTGGTGCGAAAACGGCACCCGATTTGATGAAACGCGCCATCGCACACATCGGAACCATTCCGTTGAAGCACACCAAAAACGCATCCCATACACTCTGTTGGGCCAAACAAACATGTTTTGGGTGTTTCGAAGTTTCATTTCGGAAGTAAAAGTGGTGCGAAAACGGCACCCGACTTGATCGAACACGCCATCGCACACATCGGAACCATTCCGTTGAAGCACACCCAAAAACGCATCCATACACTCTTTTGGGCCAAACAAACATGTTTTGGGTGTTTCGGAGAGTTTCATTTCGGAAGTAAAAGTGTGCGAAAACGGCACCCGATTTGATCGAACACGCCATCGCACACATCGGAACCATTCCGTTGAAGCACACCCAAAAAACGCATCCCATACACTCTGTTGGCCAAACAAACATGTTTTGGGTGTTTCGTTTCATTTCGGAAGTAAAAGTGGTGCGAAAACGGCACCCATTTGCATGAAACGCCATCGAAACATCGGAACCATTCCGTTGAAGCACACCCAAAAACGCATCCCATACACTCTGTTGGGCCAAAAAACATGTTTTGGGTGTTTCGGAGAGTTTCATTTCGGAAGTAAAAGTGGTGCGAAAACGGCACCCGGATCGAACACGCCATCGCACACATCGGAACCATTCCGTTGAAGCACACCCAAAAACGCATCCCATACACTCTGTTGGGCCAAACAAACATGTTTTGGTGTTTCGGAGAGTTTATTTCGGAAGTAAAAGTGGTGCGAAAACGGCACCCGACTTGATCGGCCATCGCACACATCACCATTCCGTTGAACCACCCAAAAACGCATCCATACACTCTGTTGGGCCAAACAAACATGTTTTGGGTGTTTCGGAGTTTCATTTCGGAAGTAAAAGTGGTGCGAAAACGGCACCCGATTTGATGAAACGCCATCGAACACATCGAACCATTCCGTTGAAGCACACCAAAAACGCATCCCATACACTCTGTTGGGCCAAACAAACATGTTTGGTGTTTCGGAGAGTTTCATTTCGGAAGTAAAAGTGGTGCGAAAACGGCACCCGACTTGATCGAACACGCCATCGCACACATCGGAACCATTCCGTTGAAGCACACCCAAAAACGCATCCCATACACTCTGTTGGCCAAACAAACATGTTTTGGGTGTTTTTGGAGAGTTTCATTTCGGAAGTAAAAGTGGTGCGAAAACGGCACCCGATTTGCATGAAACGCGCCATCGAACACATCGGAACCATTCCGTTGAAGCACACCCAAAAACGCATCCCATACACTCTGTTACAAACATGTTTTGGGTGTTTCGAGAGTTTCATTTCTGGTGCGAAAAACGGCCCGAATGACGCCATCGCAACATCGGAACCATTCCGTTGAAGCCCAAAAACGCATCCATACACTCTGTTGGGCCAACGTTTCGGAGAGTTTCATTTCGGAAGTAAAGTGGTGCGAAAACGGCACCCGACTTGATCGATGCCATCGCACACATCGGAACCATTCCGTTGAAGCACACCAAAAACGCATCCCATACACTCTTGGGCCAAACAAACATGTTTTGGGTGTTTTGGAGAGTTTCATTTCGGAAGTAAAAGTGGTGCGAAAACGGCACCCGATTTGCATGAAACGCGCCATCGAACACATCGGAACCATTCCGTTGAAGCACAAAAACGCATCCCATACACTCTGTTGGGCCAAACAAACATGTTTTGGGTGTTTCGGAGAGTTTCATTTCGGAAGTAAAAGTGGTGCGAAAACGGCACCCGATTTGGATGAAACGCGCATCGAACACATCGGAACCATTCCGTTGAAGCACACCAAAAACGCATCCATACACTCTGTTTGGCCAAACAAACATGTTTTGGGTGTTTCGGAGAGTTTCATTTCGGAAGTAAAAGTGGTGCGAAAACGGCACCCGACTTGATCGATACACGCCATCGCACACATCGGAACCATTCCGTTGAAGCACACCCAAAAACGCACCATACACTCTGTTGGGCCAAACAAACATGTTTTGGGTGTTTGGAGAGTTTCATTTCGGAAGTAAAAGTGGTGCGAAAACGGCACCCGATTTGCATGAAACGCGCCATCGAACACATCGGAACCATTCCGTTGAAGCACACCCAAAAACGCATCCCATACACGTTTCGGAATTTCGGAAGTAAAAGTGGTATTTTGAAACGCGCCATCGAACACATCGGAACCATTCCGTTGAAGCACACCCAAAAACGCATCCCATACACTCTGTTGGGCCAAACAAACATGTTTTGGGTGTTTCGGACAGTTTCATTTCGGAAGTAAAAGTGGTGCGAAAACGGCACCCGACTTGATCGATACACGCCATCGCACACATCGGAACCATTCCGTTGAAGCACACCCAAAAACGCATCCATACACTCTGTTGGGCCAAACAAACATGTTTTGGGTGTTTCGGAGAGTTTCATTTCGGAAGTAAAAAGTGGTGCGAAAACGGCACCCGATTTGATCACGCCATCGCACACATCGGAACCATTCCGTTGAAGCACACCCAAAAACGCATCCCATACACTCTGTTGGGCCAAACAAACATGTTTTGGGTGTTTCGGAGAGTTTCATTTCGGAAGTAAAAGTGGTGCGAAAACGGCACCATTTGCATGAAACGCGCCATCGAACACATCGGAACCATTCCGTTGAAGCACACCCAAAAACGCATCCCATACACTCTGTTGGGCCAAACAAACATGTTTTGGGTGTTTCGGAGAGTTTCATTTCGGAAGTAAAAGTGGTGCGAAAACGGCACCCGATTGATCGATACACGCCATCGCACATCGGAACCATTCCGTTGAAGCAAACCAAAAACGCATCCCATACACTCTGTTGGGCCAAACAAACATGTTTGGTGTTTCGGAGAGTTTCATTTCGGAAGTAAAAGTGGTGCGAAAACGGCACCCGACTTGATCGAACACGCCATCGCACACATCGGAACCATTCCGTTGAAGCACACCCAAAACGCATCCATACACTCTGTTGGGCCAAACAAACATGTTTTGGGTGTTTCGGAGAGTTTCATTTCGGAAGTAAAAGTGGTGCGAAAACGGCACCCGAACGCGCCATCGAACACATCGGAACCATTCCGTTGAAGCACACCAAAAACGCATCCCATACACTCTGTTGGGCCAAACAAACATGTTTTGGGTGTTTCGGAGAGTTTCATTTCGGAAGTAAAAGTGGTGCGAAAACGGCACCCGATTTGATGATACACGCCATCGCACACATCGGAACCATTCCGTTGAA
The DNA here is from genome assembly GCA_001182835.1 of Oropetium thomaeum. Classification (NCBI taxonomy): domain Eukaryota; kingdom Viridiplantae; phylum Streptophyta; class Magnoliopsida; order Poales; family Poaceae; genus Oropetium; species Oropetium thomaeum. The sequence continues at coordinate 39,576 of LFJQ01000173.1, read as the reverse complement.
GCACACCCAAAAACGCATCCCATACACTCTGTTGGGCCAAACAAACATGTTTTGGGTGTTTCGGGAGTTTTATTTCGGAAGTAAAAGTGGTGCGAAAACGGCACCCCACGCGCCATCGCATCGGAACCATTCCGTTGGAGGCCAAACAACATTTCGGAGAGTTCGGAAGTAAAAGTGGTGCGAAAACGGCACCCGATTTGATGAAACGCGCCATCGAACACATCGGAACCATTCCGTTGAAGCACACCAAAAACGCATCCCATACACTCTGTTGGGCCAAAACAAACATGTTTTGGGTGTTTCGGAAAGTTTCATTTCGGAAGTGGTGCGAAAACGGCACCCGATTGATGGCCATCGCACACATCGGAACCATTCCGTTGAAGCACCCAAAAACGCGGATTCCATTTCTTTGTTTCGGGTTACGCATACACGGAAACTCGGAGAGTTTCATTTCGGAAGTAAAAAAACGGCACCCATTTGCATCATCGAACACATCGGAACCATTCCGTTGAAGCACACCCAAAAACGCATCCATACACTCTGTTGGGCCAAAAAACATGTTTGGGTGTTTCGGAGAGTTTCATTTCGGAAGTAAAAGTGGTGCGAAAACGGCACCCGAGATCGGCCATCGCATCGGAACCATTCCGTTGAAGCAAACCCAAAAACGCATCCCATACACTCTGTTGGGCCAAACAAACATGTTTCATTTCGGAAGTAAAAGTGGTGCGAAAACGGTTGATTCGCCATCGCACACATCGGAACCATTCCGTTCATCCATACACTCTGTTGGGAAACCCATTTCGGAAGTAAAAAAAACGGCACCCTTCGAACACATCGGAACCATTCCGTTGACTCTGTTGGGCCAAACAAACATTTTCATTTCGGAAGTAAAAGTGCGAAAACGGGACTTGGACGCCATCGTCGGAACCATTCCGTTGAAGCACACCAAAAACGACACTCGGCCAAACAAACAAGAGTTTCATTTCGGAAGTAAAAGTGGTGCGAAAACGGCCCCGACTTGATCGATACACGCCATCGCACACATCGGAACCATTCCGTTGAAGCACACCCAAAAACGCATCCCATACACTCTGTTGGCCAAACAAACATGTTTGGGTGTTTCGGAGAGTTTCATTTCGGAAGTAAAAGTGGTGCGAAAACGGCACCCATTTGCATGAAACGCGCCATCGAACACATCGGAACCATTCCGTTGAAGCACACCCAAAAACGCATCCCATACACTCTGTTGGGCCAAACAAACATGTTTTGGGTGTTTCGGAGAGTTTTCATTTCGGAAGTAAAAGTGGTGCGAAAACGGTGATCGATACACGCCATCGCACACATCGGAACCATTCCGTTGAAGCACCCAAAAACGCATCCCATACACTCTGTTGGGCCAACAAACATGTTTTGGTGTTTCGGAGAGTTTTTTTCGGAAGTAAAAGTGGTGCGAAAACGGCACCCGACTTGATCGATACACGCCATCGCACACATCGGAACCATTCCGTTGAACCAGACCCAAAAACGCATCCATACACTCTGTTGGGCCAAACAAACATGTTTTGGGTGTTTCGGAGAGTTTCATTTCGGAAGTAAAAGTGGTGCGAAAACGGCACCCGATTTGATGAAACGCCATCGAACACATCGGAACCATTCCGTTGAAGCACACCCAAAAACGCATCCCATACACTCTGTTGGGCAAACAAACATGTTTTGGGTGTTTCAGTTTCATTTCGGAAGTAAAGTGGTGCGAAAACGGCACCCGTTGATCGATACACGCCATCGCACACATCGGAACCATTCCGTTGAACAACCCAAAAACGCATCCATACACTCTGTTGGGCCAAACAAACATGTTTTGGGTGTTTTCGGAGAGTTTCATTTCGGAAAAAATGCGAAAACGGCACCCGACTTGATCGATACACGCCATCGCACACATCGGAACCATTTCGTTGAAGCACACCAAAACGCATCCCATACACTCTGTTGGGCCAAACAAACATGTTTTGGTGTTTTTGGAGAGTTTCATTTCGGAAGTAAAAGTTGTGCGAAAACGGTGATGAAACGCGCCATCGACACATCGGAACCATTCCGTTGAAGCACACCAAAAACGCATCCATACACTCTGTTGGGCCAAACAAAACATGTTTTGGGTGTTTCGGAGAGTTTTTTCGGAAGTAAAGTGGTGCGAAACGGCACCGATTTGGATAAACGCCATCGAACACATCGGAACCATTCCGTTGAAGCACACCAAAAACGCATCCCATACACTCTGTTGGGCCAAACAAAACATGTTTTGGGTGTTTCGGAGAGTTTCATTTCGGAAGTAAAAGTGGTGCGAAAACGGCACCCGACTTGATGATAACGCCATCGCACACATCGGAACCATTCCGTTGAAGCACACCAAAAACGCATCCATACACTCTGTTGGGCCAAACAAACATGTTTTGGGTGTTTCGGAGAGTTTCATTTCGGAAGTAAAAGTGGTGCGAAAACGGCAACCCGATTTGCATGAAACGCGCCATCGAAACACATCGGAACCATTCCGTTGAAGCACACCCAAAAACGCATCCCATACACTCTGTTGGGCCAAACAAACATGTTTTGGGTGTTTCGGAGAGTTTCATTTCGGAAGTAAAAAGTGGTGCGAAAACGGCACCCGATTTGCATGAAACGCGCCATCGAACACATCGAACCATTCCGTTGAAGCACGCCCAAAAACGCATCCCATACACTCTGTTGGGCCAAACAAACATGTTTTGGGGTGTTTCGGAGAGTTTCATTTCGGAAGTAAAAGTGGTGCGAAAAACGGCACCCGATTTGCGAAACATCGATCGGAACAATTCCGTTGAAGCACACCCAAAAACGCATCCCAACACTCCCAAACAAACATGTTTTGGGTGTTTCGGAAGACCGATTGTACACGCGCACACATCGGAAACCAAAACGCCATCCCATACATGTTGGGCCAAACAAACATGTTTTGGGTGTTTCGGAGAGTTTCAAGGAAGTAAAAGTCGAAAAACGGCACCCGATTTGCATGAAACGCGCCATCGAACACATCGGAACCATTCCGTTGAAGCACACCAAAACGCATCCATACACTGTTGGCCAAACAAACATTTTTGGGTGTTCGGAGAGTTTCATTTCGGAAGTAAAAGTGGTGCGAAACGGCACCCGATTGATCGATACAACGCCATCGCCAAATCGGAACCATTCCGTTGAAGCATCCGTTGGGCCAAACAAACATGTTTGGGTGTTCGGAAGTTTCATTTCCGAAAAACGGCAGATTTGATTTCGGAACCATTCGTTGATCCATACAGGGCCAAACAAACATGTTTTGGGTGTTTCGGAGAGTTTCATTTCGGAAGTAAAAAAAACGCAGATTTGCATGAAAACGCGCCATTCGGAACCATCCGTTGAAGCACACCCAAAAACGCATTCTGTTGGGCCAAACAAACATGTTTGGGTGTTTCGAGAGTTTCATTTCGGAAGTGTGGTGCCATTTGAAACACGCCATCTTCCGTTGAAGCACACCCAAAAACGCGTCCCATACACTCTGTTGGGCCAAACAAACATGTTTGGGTGTTTCGGAGAGTTTCATTTCGGAAGTAAAGTGGTGCGAAAACGGCACCCGATTGCATGAAACGCGCCATCGAAACACATCGGAACCATTCCGTTGAAGCACGCCCAAAACGCGTCCCATACACTCTGTTGGCCAAACAAACATGTTTTGGGTGTTTCGGAGAGTTTCATTTCGGAAGTAAAAGTGGTGCGAAAAACGGCACCGATTTGCCGCGTCGAACACATCGGAACCATTCCGTTGAAGCACACCCAAAAACGCATCCCATACACTCTGTTGGGCCAAACAAACATGTTTGGGTGTTTTCGGAGAGTTTCATTTCGGAAGTAAAAGTGGTGCGAAAACGGCAGAATCGATACACGCCATTCGGAACCATTCCGTTGAAGCACACCCAAAAACGCATCCCATACACTCTGTTGGCCAAACAAACATGTTTTGGGTGTTTCGGAGAGTTTCTTTCGGAAGTAAAAGTGGTGCGAAACGGAATTTGCAGAAACGCGCCATCGTCGGAACCATTCCGTGCAACCAAAAACGCATCCATACACTCTGTTGGGCCAAACAAACATGAGAGTTTCATTTCGGAAGTAAAAGTGGTGCGAAAAACGGCACCCGACTTGATCGAACACGCCATCGCACACATCGGAACCATTCCGTTGAAGCACACCCAAAAGCATCCATACACTCTGTTGGCCAAACAAACATGTTTTGGGTGTTTTGGAGAGTTTCATTTCGGAAGTAAAAGTGGTGCGAAAACGGCACCCGAATGAACACGCCATCGCACACATCGGAACCATTCCGTTGAAGCACACCCAAAAACGCATCCCATACACTCTGTTGGCCAAACAAACATGTTGGGTGTTTCGGAGAGTTTCATTTCGGAAGTAAAAGTGGTGCGAAAAACGGCACCCGATTTGCATGAAACACACATCGAACCATTCCGTTGCAGCATCCATAAAACAAACATGTCAGTTTCATTTCGGAAGTAAAAGTGGGCGTTTGGCATCGAACACATCGGCACACCCAAAAACGCATCGCCAAACAAACATGTTTTGGGTGTTTCGGAGAGTTTCATTTCGGAAGTAAAAGTGGTGCGAAAACGGCACCCGTTGATGCACGCCATCGCACACATCGGAACCATTCCGTTGAAGCACACCAAAAACGCATCCCATACACTCTGTTGGCCAAACAAACATGTTTGGGTGTTTCGGAGAGTTTCATTTCGGAAGTAAAAGTGGTGCGAAAAACATTCTCGCACACATCGGAACCATTCCGTTGGCACAGCATCCATACACTAAACAAACATCAGTTTCATTTCGGAAGTAAAAGTGGTGAAAACGGCTTCGATAGCCATCGCACACATAACCATTCCGTTGAAGCACACCCAAAAACGCATCCCATACACGTGTTGGGCCAAACAAACATGTTTTGGGTGTTTCGGAGAGTTTCATTTCGGAAGTAAAAGTGGTGCGAAAACGGCACCGACATGAAACGCGCCATCGAACACATCGGAACCATTCCGTTGAAGCACACCCAAAAAACGCATGTTGGGCAAACAAACATGTTTTGGGTGTTTCGGAACATTTCGGACGAAACGGCATTTCGAACACGCCATCGCACATCGGAACATTCCGTTGAAGCACACCCAAACGCATCCATACAAAACAAACATGTTTGGGTGTTTTCGGAGAGTTTCATTTCGGAAGTAAAAGTGGTGCGAAAACGGCACCGATTTGCATGAAACGCGCCATCGACACATCGGAACCATTCCGTTGAAGCACACCCAAAAGCATCCCATACACTCTGTTGGGCCAAACAAACATGTTTTGGGTGTTTCGGAGAGTTTCATTTCGGAAGTAAAAGTGGTGCGAAAACGGCACCCGATTTGCATGAAACGCGCCATCGAACACATCGGAACCATTCCGTTGAAGCACACCCAAAAACGCATCCCATACACTCTGTTGGGCCAAACAAACATGTTTGGGTGTTTCGGAGAGTTTCATTTCGGAAGTAAAAGTGGTGCGAAAAAGGCACCCGATTGTACACGCCATCGAACACATCGGAACCATTCCGTTGAAGCACACCCAAAAACGCATCCCATACACGGGGGCCAAACAAACATGTTTTGGTGTTTCGGAGAGTTTCATTTCGGAAGTAAAAGTGGTGCGAAAACGGCACCCGATTTGCATGAAACGCGCCATCGAACACATCGGAACCATTCCGTTGAAGCACACCCAAAAACGCATCCCATACACTCTGTTGGGCCAAACAAACATGTTTTGGGTGTTTCGGAGAGTTTCATTTCGGAAGTAAAAGTGGTGCGAAAACGGCACCCGATTGATCGATACACGCCATCGCCACATCGGAACCATTCCGTTGAAGCACACCCAAAAACGCATCCCATACACTCTGTTGGGCCAAACAAACATGTTTTGGGTGTTTCGGAGAGTTTCATTTCGGAAGTAAAAAGTGGTGCGAAAACGGCACCCGATTTGCATGAAACGCGCCATCGAACACATCGGAACCATTCCGTTGAAGCACACCCAAAAACGCATCCCATACACTCTGTTGGGCCAAACAAACATGTTTTGGGTGTTTCGGAGAGTTTCATTTCGGAAGTAAAAGTGGTGCGAAAACGGCACCCGATTTGCATGAAACGCGCCATCGCACATCGGAACCATTCCGTTGAAGCACCCAAAAACGCATCCCATACACTCTGTTGGGCCAAACAAACATGTTTTGGGTGTTTCGGAGAGTTTCATTTCGGAAGTAAAAGTGGTGCGAAAACGGCACCCGATTTGCATGAAACGCGCCATCGAACACATCGGAACCATTCCGTTGAAGCACACCCAAAAACGCATCTCTGTTGGGCCAAACAAACATGTTTTGGGTGTTTCGGAGAGTTTCATTTCGGAAGTAAAAGTGGTGCGAAAAAGGCACCCGATTCGAAACGCCATCGACACATCGGAACCATTCCGTTGAAGCACACCCAAAAACGCATCCATACACTCTGTTGGGCCAAACAAACATGTTTTGGGTGTTTCGAGAGTTTCATTTCGGAAGTAAAAGTGGTGCGAAAAACGGCACCCGATTTGATGAAAACGCGCCATCGAACACATCGGAACCATTCCGTTGAAGCACACCCAAAAACGCATCCCATACACTCTGTTGGGCCAAACAAACATGTTTTGGGGTGTTTCGGAGAGTTTCATTTCGGAAGTAAAAGTGGTGCGAAAACGGCAGATTGATCGATACACGCCATCGCCACATCGGAACCATTCCGTTGAAGCACACCCAAAAACGCATCCATACACTCTGTTGGGCCAAACAAACATGTTTTGGGTGTTTCGGAGAGTTTCATTTCGGAAGTAAAAGTGGTGCGAAAACGGCACCCATTTGCATGAAACGCGCCATCGAACACATCGGAACCATTCCGTTGAAACACACCCAAAAACGCATCCCATACACTCTGTTGGGCCAAACAAACATGTTTTGGGTGTTTCGGAGAGTTTCATTTCGGAAGTAAAAGTGGTGCGAAAACGGCATTTGCATGAAACGCGCCATCGAACACATCGGAACCATTCCGTTGAAGCACACCCAAAAAACGCATCCCATACACTGTTGGGCCAAACAAACATGTTTTGGGTGTTTCGGAAGTTTCATTTCGGAAGTAAAAGTGGTGCGAAAACGGCACCCGACTTGATCGATACACGCCATCGCACACATCGGAACCATTCCGTTGAAGCACACCCAAAAACGCATCCCATACACTCTGTTGGCCAAAACAACATGTTTGGGTGTTTCGGAGAGTTTCATTTCGGAAGTAAAAGTGGTGCGAAAACGGCACCCGATTTGATGAAACGCCATCGCACACATCGGAACCATTCCGTTGGGCATCCATACACTCTGTTGGCCAAACAAACATGTTTTGGGTGTTTGGAGAGTTTCATTTCGAAGTAAAAGTGTGCGAAAACGGCACCCGATTTGCGAAACGCGCCATCGAACACATCGGAACCATTCCGTGAAGCACACCCAAAAAACGCATCCATACACTCTGTGGGCAAACAAACATGTTTTGGGTGTTTCGGAGAGTTTCATTTCGGAAGTAAAAGTGGTGCGAAAACGGCACCCGATTGCATGAACGCCATCGAACACATCGAACCATTCCGTTGAAGCACCCCAAAAACGCATCCCATACACCTGTTGGGCCAAACAAACATGTTTGGGTGTTTCGGAGAGTTTCATTTCGGAAGTAAAGTGGTGCGAAAAACGGCACCCGATTTGCATGAAAACGCGCCATCGAACACATCGGAACCATTCCGTTGAACCCCAAAAACGCACCCATACACTCTGTTGGGCCAAACAAACATGTTTTGGGTGTTTCGGAAGTTTCATTTCGGAAGTAAAAGTGGTGCGAAAAACGGCACCCGATTGATCATACACGCCATCGCACACATCGGAACCATTCCGTTGAAGCACACCCAAAAACGCATCCGGGCCAAACAAACATGTTTTGGGTGTTTCGGAGAGTTTCATTTCGGAAGTAAAAGTGGTGCGAAAACGGCACCCGATTTGCATGAAACGCGCCATCGACACATCGGAACATTCCGTTGAAGCACACCAAAAACATCCCATACACTCTGTTGGGCCAAACAAACATGTTTTGGTGTTTCGGACAGTTTCATTTCGAAGTAAAAGTGGTGCGAAAACGGCACCCGACTTGATCGATACACGCCATCGCACACATCGGAACCATTCCGTTGAAGCACACCCAAAAACGCATCCCATACACTCTGTTGGGCCAAACAAACATGTTTTGGTGTTTCGGAGAGTTTCATTTCGGAAGTAAAAGTGGTGCGAAAAATTTGCATGAACGCGCCATCGAACACATCGGAACCATTCCGTTGAAGCACACCCAAAAAACGCATCCCATACACTCTGTTGGGCCAAACAAACATGTTTTGGGGTTTCGGAGAGTTTCATTTCGGAAGTAAAAGTGGTGCGAAAACGGCACCCGACTTGATCGATACACGCCATCGCCACATCGGAACCATTCCGTTGAAGCACCCCAAAAACGCATCCCATACACTCTGTTGGGCCAAACAAACATGCGGAGAGTTTCATTTCGGAACAAAACGGCACCCCATGAAACGTCGAACACATCGGGCATCCCATACACTCTGTTGGGCAAACAAACATGTTTGGCGGAGAGTTTCATTTTCCGAAAACTTTGCATTCGAACACATCGGAACCATTCCGTTGAAGCACACCCAAAAACGCATTCTGTTGGGCCAAACAACATGTTTTGGGTGTTTCGGAGAGTTTCATTTCGGAAGTAAAAGTGGTGCGAAAAAGGCACCCGATTGGCCATCGTCGTTCCGTTGAAGCACACCCAAAAACGCATCCCATACACTCTGTTGGCCAAAACAAACATGTTTTGGGTGTTTCGAGAGTTTCATTTCGGAAGTAAAAGTGGTGCGAAAACGGCACCCGATTTGCATGAAACGCGCATCGAACACATCGAACCATTCCGTTGAAGCACACCCAAAAACGCATCCCATACACTCTGTTGGGCCAAACAAACATGTTTTGGGTGTTTCGGAGAGTTTTCATTTCGGAAGTAAAAGTGGTGCGAAAACGGCACCCGAATACACGCCATCGCACACATCGGAACCATTCCGTTGAAGCACACCCAAAAACGCATCCATACACTCTGTTGGGCCAAACAAACATGTTTTGGGTGTTTCGGAGAGTTTCATTTCGGAAGTAAAAGTGGTGCGAATTTGCATGAAACGCCATCGAACACATCGGAACCATTCCGTTGAAGCACACCCAAAAACGCATCCCATACATCTGTTGGGCCAAACAAACATGTTTTGGGTGTTTCGGAGAGTTTCATTTCGGAAGTAAAGTGGTGCGAAAACGGCACCCGAATGAAACGCGCCATCGACACATCGGAACCATTCCGTTGAAGCACACCCAAAAAACGCATCCCATACACTCTGTTGGCCAAACAAACATGTTTTGGGTGTTTCGGAGAGTTTCATTTCGGAAGTAAAAGTGGTGCGAAAACGGCACCCGATTTGCATGAAACGCGCCATCGAACACATCGGAACCATTCCGTTGAAGCACACCCAAAAACGCATCCCATACACTCTGTTGGGCCAAACAAACATGTTTTGGGTGTTTCGGAGAGTTTCATTTCGGAAGTAAAAGTGGTGCGAAAAGGCACCCGATTGCGATACACGCCATCGCACACATCGGAACCATTCCGTTGAAGCACCCAAAAACGCATCCCCACTCTGTTGGGCCAAACAAACATGTTTTGGGTGTTTCGGAGAGTTTCATTTCGGAAGTAAAAGTGGTGCGAAAACGGCACCCGATTTGCATGAAACGCGCCATCGAACACATCGGAACCATTCCGTTGAAGCACACCAAAAAACGCATCCATACACTCTGTTGGGCCAAACAAACATGTTTTGGGTGTTTCGGAGAGTTTCATTTCGGAAGTAAAAGTGGTGCGAAAACGGCACCCGACTTGATCGGATCGGAACCATTCCGTTGAAGCACACCCAAAAACGCATCCGTTGGGCCAAACAAACATGTTTTGGGTGTTTCGGAGAGTTTCATTTCGGAAGTAAAAGTGGTGCGAAAACGGCACCCGATTTGCATGAAACGCGCCATTCGGAACCATTCCGTTGAAGCACCCAAAAACGCATCGTTGGGCCAAACAAACATGTTTTGGGTGTTTCGGAGAGTTTCATTTCGGAAGTAAAGTGGTGCGAAAAGGCATCCGCCATTCGGAACCATTCCGTTGAAGCAACCCAAAAACGCATCCCATACACCTGTTGGGCCAACAAACATGTTTTGGGTGTTTCGGAGAGTTTCATTTCGGAAGTAAAAGTGGTGCGAAAATTGATTCGGAACCATTCCGTTGAAGCACACGTTGGGCCAAACAACATGTTTTGGGTGTTTCGGAGAGTTTCATTTCGGAAGTAAAAGTGGTGCGAAAACTTGATCGAACACGCCATCGACATCGGAACGTCACACCCAAAAACGCATCGTTGGGCCAAACAAACATGTTTGGGTGTTTCGGAGAGTTTCATTTCGGAAGTAGTGGTGCGAAAACGGCACCCGATTTGCATGAAACGCGCCATCGCACACATCGGAACCATTCCGTTGAAGCACACCCAAAAACGCATCCCATACACTCTGTTGGGCCAAACAAACATGTTTGGGTGTTTCGGAGAGTTTCATTTCGGAAGTAAAAGTGGTGCGAAAACGGCACCCGACTCACGCCATCGCACACATCGGAACCATTCCGTTGAAGCACACCAAAAACGCATCCCATACACTCTTTGGGCCAAACAAACATGTTTGGGTGTTTCGGAGAGTTTCATTTCGAAAGTAAAAGTGGTGCGAAAACGGCACCCGATTTGCATGAAACGCGCCATCGACACATCGGAACCATTCCGTTGAAGCACACCAAAAACGCATCCATACACTCTGTTGGGCCAAACAAACATGTTTTGGGTGTTTGGAGAGTTTCATTTCGGAAGTAAAAGTGGTGCGAAAACGGCATTGATGATTCGCACACATCGGAACCATTCCGTTGAAGCGCATCACACTCTGTTGGGCCAAACAAACATGTTTTGCATTTCGGAAGTAAAAGTGGTGCGAAAACGGCACCCGATTTGATCGATTCGCGCACATCGGAACCATTCCGTTGAAGCACACCCAAAAACGCATCCATACACTCTGTTGGGCCAAACAAACATGTTTTGGTGTTTCGGACATTTCGGAAGTAAAAGTGGTGCGAAAACGGCACCCGATTTGATGATCGAACACATCGAACCATTCCGTTGATGTTGGGCCAAACAAACATGTTTTGGGTGTTTCGGAAGTTTCATTTCGGAAGTAAAGTGGTGCGAAAACGGCACCCGATTTGATGAAACGCGCCATCGAACACATCGGAACCATTCCGTTGAAGCACACCCAAAAACGCATCCCATACACTCTGTTGGGCCAAACAAACATGTTTGGGTGTTTCGGAGAGTTTCATTTCGAAGTAAAAGTGGTGCGAAAACGGCACCCGATTTCGCAACATCGGAACCATTCCGTTGAAGCACCCAAAAACGCATCCCATACACTCTGTTGGGCCAAACAAACATGTTTTGGGTGTTTCGGAGAGTTTCATTTCGAAGTAAAAGTGGTGCGAAAACGGCACCCGATTTGCATGAAACGCCATCGAACACATCGGAACCATTCCGTTGAAGCACACCCAAAAACGCATCCCATACACTCTGTTGGGCCAAACAAACATGTTTTGGGTGTTTCGGAGAGTTTCATTTCGGAAGTAAAAGTGGTGCGAAAACGGCAATGAAATTCGTTCCGTTGAAGCACCCCAAAAACGATACACTCTGTTGGGCCAAACAGTTTTGGGTGTTTCGGAGAGTTTCATTTCGCGAAAACGTTTGTCGACACATCGGAACCATTCGAAGCACACCCAAAAACGCATCCCATACACTCTGTTGGGCCATGTTTTGGTGTTTCGGACAGTTTCATTTCGGAAGTAAAGTGGTGCGAAAACACCCGATTCACGCCATCGCACACATCGGAACCATTCCGTTGAAGCGCACCCAAAAACGCATCCCATACACTCTGTTGGGCCAAACAAACATGTTTTGGGTGTTTCGGAGAGTTTCATTTCGGAAGTAAAAGTGGTGCGAAAACGGCACCCGATTTCATTCGAACACATCGAACCATTCCGTTGAAGCGCATTACACTCTGTTGGCCATCGGAAGTAAAAGTGGTGCGAAAACGGCACCCGATTCGAGCCATCGCACACATCGGAACCATTCCGTTGAAGCCCAAAAAACGCATCACACTCTGTTGGGCCAAACAAACATGTTTGGGTGTTTCGGAGAGTTTCATTTCGAAGTAAAAGTGGTGCGAAAACGGCACCCGATTGATGAGCCATCGCACATCGGAACCATTCCGTTGAAGCACACCCAAAACGCATCCATACACTCTGTTGGGCCAAACAAACATGTTTTGGTGTTTCGGAGAGTTTCATTTCGGAAGTAAAAGTGGTGCGAAAACGGCACCCGATTTGATGAAACGCGCCATCGAACACATCGGAACCATTCCGTTGAAGCACGCCCAAAAAACGCATCCCATACACTCTGTTGGGCCAAACAAACATGTTTGGGTGTTTCGGAGAGTTTCATTTCGGAAGTAAAGTGGTGCGAAAACGGCACCCGACCACGCCATCTCGGAACCATTCCGTTGAAGCACCCCAAAAACATACACTCTGTTGGGCCAAACAAACATGTTTTGGGTGTTTCGGAGAGTTTCATTTCGGAAGTAAAAGTGGTGCGAAAACGCACCCGATTGCACGCCATCGCACACATCGGAACCATTCCGTTGAAGCACACCCAAAAACGCATCCCATACACTCTGTTGGCCAAACAAACATGTTTTGGGTGTTTGGAGAGTTTCATTTCGGAAGTAAAAGTGGTGCGAAACGCACCCGATTTGATGAAACGCGCCATCGAACACATCGGAACCATTCCGTTGAAGCACACCCAAAAACGCATCCCTACACTCTGTTGGGCCAAACAAACATGTTTGGGTGTTTCGGAAGTTTCATTTCGGAAGTAAAAGTGGTGCGAAAACGGCACCCGATTTGCATGAAACGCGCCATTCGTTCCGTTGAAGCACCCCAAAAATACACGGGCCAAACAAACACGGAGAGTTTCATTCGCGATTTGCCGCGCCATCGAACACATCGGAACCATTCCGAAGCACACCCAAAAAGCATCCCATACACTCTGTTGGGCCAAACAAACATGTTTGGGTGTTTCGGACAGTTTCATTTCGGAAGTAAAAGTGGCGAAAACGGCACCCGATTGATGAACACGCATCGCACACATCGGAACCATTCCGTTGAAGCACACCCAAAAACGCATCCCATACACTCTGTTGGGCCAAACAAACATGTTTGGGTGTTTCGGAGAGTTTCATTTCGGAAGTAAAAGTGGTGCGAAAACGGCACCCGATTTGCATTTCGGAACCATTCCGTTGAGCATATACACTCTGTTGGGCCAAACAAACATGTTTTGGGTGTTTCGGAAGTTCATTTCGGAAGTAAAAGTGGTGCGAAAACGGCACCGATCGATACACGCCAACACATCGGAACCATTCCGTTGAAGCACACCAAAAAACGCATCCCATACACTCTGTTGGGCCAAACAAACATGTTTTGGGTGTTTCGGAGAGTTTCATTTCGGAAGTAAAAGTGGTGCGAAAACGGCACCCGATTTGCATGAAACGCGCCATCGAACACATCGGAACCATTCCGTTGAAGCACACCCAAAAACGCATCCCATACACTGTTGGCCAAACAAACATGTTTTGGGTGTTTCGGAGAGTTTCATTTCGGAAGTAAAAGTGGTGCGAAAACGGCACCCGATTTGATGTCGCACACATCGGAACCATTCCGTTGAAGCACACCCAAAAACGCATCCCATACACTCTGTTGGGCCAAACAAACATGTTTGGGTGTTTCGGAGAGTTTCATTTCGGAAGTAAAAGTGGTGCGAAAACGGCACCCGATTTGCATAAACGCCCATCGAACACATCGGAACCATTCCGTTGAAGCACACCCAAAAACGCATCCATACACTGTTGGGCCAAACAAACATGTTTTGGGTGTTTCGGAGAGTTTCATTTCGGAAGTAAAAGTGGTGCGAAAACGGCACCCGATTGGAACACATCGGAACCATTCCGTTGAAGCACACCCAAAAACGCATCCATACACTCTGTTGGGCCAAACAAACATGTTTTGGGTGTTTCGGAGAGTTTCATTTCGGAAGTAAAAGTGGTGCGAAAACGGCACCCGATTTGCATGAAACGCGCCATCGAACACATCGAACCATTCCGTTGAAGCACACCCAAAAACGCATCCATACCTGTTGGGCCAACAAACATGTTTTGGGTGTTTCGGAGAGTTTCATTTCGTAAGTGGTGCGAAAACGGCACCCGATTGGATGCCATCGCACACATCGGAACCATTCCGTTGAAGCACCCAAAACGCATCCATACACTCTGTTGGGCCAAACAAACATGTTTTGGGTGTTTCGGAGAGTTTCATTTCGGAAGTAAAAGTGGTGCGAAAACGGCACCCGATTTGCATGAAACGCGCCATCGCATCGGAATTCCGTTGAAGCACACCAAAAACGCATCCCATAACTCTGTTGGGCCAAACAAACACGGAGAGTGCGATTTTTTTCCGATGTTTAGAGTTTCATTTCGGAACGAAAACGCACCCGATTGATCGATACACGCCATCGCACACATCGGAACCAAAGCACCCAAAAACGCATCCATACACTCTGTTGGGCCAAACAAACATGTTTTGGGTGTTTCGGAGAGTTTCATTTCGGAAGTAAAAGTGGTGCGAAAACGGCACCCGATTTGCATTCGACACATCGGAACCATTCCGTTGAAGCGCATCCCATACACTCTGTTGGCCAAACAAACATGTTTTGGGTGTTTCGGAGAGTTTCATTTCGGAAGTAAAAGTGGTGCGAAAACGGCACCCGACTTGATCGATACCGCCATCGCAACATCGGAACCATTCCGTTGAAGCAACCCAAAAACGCATCCATACACTCTTTGGGCCAAACAAACATGTTTTGGGTGTTTCGGAGAGTTTCATTTCGGAAGTAAAAGTGGTGCGAAAACGGCACCCGATTTGCATGAAACGCGCCATCGAACACATCGGAACCATTCCGTTGAAGCACACCCAAAAACGCGTTGGGCCAAACAAACATGTTTTGGGTGTTTCGGAGAGTTTCATTTCGGAAGTAAAAGTGGTGCGAAAACGTTATGAGCCATCGACACATCGGAACCATTCCGTTGAAGCCACCCAAAAACGCATCCATGTTGGGCCAAACAAACATGTTTTGGGTGTTTCGGAGAGTTTCATTTCGGAAGTAAAAGTGGTGCGATTTGATTTCGAACCATTCCGTTGAAGCACACCCAAAAACGCATCCATACACTCTGTTGGGCCAAACAAACATGTTTTGGGTGTTTGGTTTCATTTCGGAAGTAAAAGTGGTGCGAAACGGCACCCGATTGGGTCGGAACCATTCCGTTGAAGCACACCCAAAAACGCATCCATACACTCTGTTGGGCCAAACAAACATGTTTTGTTTCGGAGAGTTTCATTTCGGAAGTAAAGTGGTGCGAAAACGGATTTGCATGAAACGCGCCATCGAACACATCGGAACCATTCCGTTGAAGCACACCCAAAGCATCCATACACTCTGTTGGGCCAAACAAACATGTTTTGGTGTTCGGAGAGTTTCATTTCGGAAGTAAGTGGTGCGATTTGATTCGCACACATCGGAACCATTCCGTTGAAGCACCCCAAAAACATCCCATACACTCTGTTGGGCCAAACAAACATGTTTTGGGTGTTTCGGAGAGTTTTCATTTCGGAAGTAAAAGTGGTGCGAAAACGGCACCCGATTTGCATGAAACGCGCCATCGAACACATCGGAACCATTCCGTTGAAGCACACCCAAAAACGCATCCCATACATCTGTTGGGCCAAACAAACATGTTTTGGGTGTTTCGGAGAGTTTCATTTAAGTAAAAGTGGTGCGAAACGGCACCCGATTGATCGATTACATCGGAACCATTCCGTTGAAGCACACCCAAAAACGCATCCATACACTCTGTCCAAACAAACATGTTTTGGTGTTTCGGAGAGTTTCATTTCGGAAGTAGTGGTGCGAAAACGGCACCCGATTTGCATGAAACGCGCCATCGAACACATCGGAACCATTCAAGCGCATGTTGGGCCAAACAAACATGTTTTGGGTGTTTCGGAGAGTTTCATTTCGGCGATTGATCGATTCGACATCGGAACCATTCCGTTGAAGCACACCAAAAACGCATCCATACACTCTGTTGGGCCAAACAAACATGTTTTGGGTGTTTCGGAGAGTTTCATTTCGGAAGTAAAGTGGTGCGAAAACGGCACCCGATTTGCATTCGAACACATCGGACCCATTCCGTTGAAGCACCCCAAAAACGCATCCCATACACTCTGTTGGGCCAAACAAACATGTTTTGGGTGTTTCGGAGAGTTTCATTTCGGAAGTAAAGTGGTGCGAAAACGGCACCCGATTTGCCGCGCCATCGAACACATCGGAACCATTCCGTTGAAGCACACCCAAAAACGCCGTTGGGCCAAACAAACATGTTTTGGGTGTTTCGGAGAGTTTCATTTCGGAAGTAAAAGTGGTGCGAAAACGGCACCGACGAACACGCCATCGCACACATCGGAACCATTCCGTTGAAGCACACCCAAAAACGCATCCCATACACTCTGTTGGGCCAAACAAACATGTTTTGGGTGTTTCGGAGAGTTTCATTTCGGAAGTAAAAGTGGTGCGAAAACGGCACCCATGATCGCACACATCGGAACCATTCCGTTGAAGCAGGTTTGTTCATTTCGGAAGTAAAAGTGGTGCGAAATTTTTTCGGAACCATTCCGTTGAAGGCATCCCATACACTCTGTTGGCCAAACACATGTTTTGGTGTTTCGGAGAGTTTCATTTCGGAAGTAAAGTGGTGCGAAAAATTTGCATTCGACACATCGAACCATTCCGTTGAAGCACACCCAAAAACGCATGTTGGGCCAAACAAACATGAGAGTTTCATTTCGGAAGCGCTTTGATCGAACACGCCATCGCACACATCGGAACCATTCCGTTGAAGCACACCCAAAAACGCATCCCATACACTCTGTTGGGCCAAACAAACATGTTTTGGGTGTTTCGGAGAGTTTCATTTCGGAAGTAAAAGTGGTGCGAAAACGGCACCCGATTTGCATGAACGCGCCATCGCACACATCGGAACCATTCCGTTGAAGCACACCCAAAAGCATCCCATACACTCTGTTGGGCCAAACAAACATGTTTTGGGTGTTTCGTTTCATTTCGGAAGTAAAAGTGGTTTCGATTCGCACACATCGAACCATTCCGTTGAAGCACACCAAAAACGCGTGTTGGGCCAAACAAACATGTCATTTCGGAAGTAAAGTGGTGCGAAAACGGCACCCGAATCGAACACGCCATCGCACACATCGGAACCATTCCGTTGAAGCACAAAAACGCATTACACTCTGTTTAGAGTTTCATTTCGGAAGTACGTTTGCATGAAACGCGCCATCGGGTTGAAGCATCCATACACTCTGTTGGGCCAAACAAACATGAGAGTTTCATTTCGGAAGTAAAGTGGTGCGAAAACGGCACCCGATTTGGCGCCATCGCACACATCGGAACCATTCCGTTGAAGCACACCCAAAAACGCATCCCATACACTCTGTTGGGCCAAACAAACATGTTTTGGGTGTTTCGGAGAGTTTCATTTCGGAAGTAAAAGTGGTGCGAAAACGGCACCCGATTTCGAACACGCCATCGCAACACATCGGAACCATTCCGTTGAAGCACACCCAAAAACGCATCCCATACACTCTGTTGGGCCAAACAAACATGTTTTGGGTGTTTCGGAGAGTTTCATTTCGGAAGTAAAAGTGGTGCGAAAACGGCACCGATTTGCATGAAACGCGCCATCGCACACATCGGAACCATTCCGTTGAAGCACACCAAAAATCGTTGGGCCAAACAAACATGTTTTGCAGTTTCATTTCGGAAGTAAAAGTGGTGCGAAAACGGCATTGATCGAACACGCCATCGCACACATCGGAACCATTCCGTTGAAGCACACCCAAAAACGCATCCCATACACTCTGTTGGGCCAAACAAACATGTTTTGGGTGTTTCGGAGAGTTTCATTTCGGAAGTAAAGGTGCGAAACGGCACCCGATTTGATGAAACGCGCCATCGAACACATCGGAACCATTCCGTTGAAGCACACCCAAAAAATCCCATACACTCTGTTGGGCCAAACAACATGTTTTGGGTGTTTCGGAGAGTTTCATTTCGGAAGTAAAAGTGGTGCGAAACGGCACCCGATTTGCATGGCCATCGAACACATCGGAACCATTCCGTTGAAGCACACCCAAAAACGCATGTTGGGCCAAACAAACATGTTTTGGGTGTTTCGGAGAGTTTCATTTCGGAAGTAAAAGTGGTGCGATTGATCCACGCCATTCGGAACCATTCCGTTGAAGCACACCCAAAAACGTTACACTCTGTTGGGCCAAACAAACATGTTTGGGTGTTTCGGAGAGTTTCATTTCGGAAGTAAAGTGGTGCGAAAACGTTTGCATGTCGAACACATCGGAACCATTCCGTTGAAGCACACCCAAAAACGCATCCCATACACTCTGTTGGGAAACAAACATGTTTGGGTTTTCGGAGAGTTTTTTCGGACGAAAACGGCAAATGTCGAACACATCGGAACCATTCCGTTGAAGCACACCCAAAAACGCATCCATACACTCTGTTGGGCCAAACAAACATGTTTTGGGTGTTTCGGAGAGTTTCATTTCGGAAGTAAAAGTGGTGCGTTGATCCGCCATCGCACACATCGGAACCATTCCGTTGAAGCAACCCAAAAACGCATCCATACACTCTGTTGGGCCAAACAAAACATGTTTTGGTGTTTCGGAGAGTTTCATTTCGGAAGTAAAGTGGTGCGAAAAGGCACCGATTTGCATGAAACGCGCCATCGACACATCGGAACCATTCCGTTGAAGCACACCAAAAAACGCATCCATACACTCTGTTGGGCCAAACAAACATGTTTTGGGTGTTTCGGAGAGTTTCATTTCGGAAGTAAAAGTGGTGCGAAAACGGCACCCGATTTGCATGAAACGCGCCATCGAACACATCGGAACCATTCCGTTGAAGCACACCCAAAACGCATCCCATACACTCTGTTGGGCCAAACAAACATGTTTTGGGTGTTTCGGAGAGTTTCATTTCGGAAGTAAAAGGTGCGAAAACGGCACCGATTTGATGATACACGCCATCGCCACATCGGAACCATTCCGTTGAAGCACACCCAAAAACGCATCCATACACTCTGTTGGCCAAAACATGTTTTGGGTGTTTCGGAGAGTTTCATTTCGGAAGTAAAAGTGGTGCGAAAACGGCACCCGATTTGCATGAAACGCGCATCGAACACATCGGAACCATTCCGTTGAAGCACACCCAAAAACGCATCCCATACACTCTGTTGGGCCAAACAAACATGTTTTGGGTGTTTCGGAGAGTTTCATTTCGGAAGTAAAGTGGTGCGAAAACGGCACCCGATTTGCATGAAACGCGCCATCGAACACATCGGAACCATTCCGTTGAAGCACACCCAAAAACGATACACTCTGTTGGGCCAAAAACATGTTTTGGGTGTTTCGGACAGTTTCATTTCGGAAGTAAAAGTGGTGCGAAAACGGCACCCGATTGATCGAACACGCCATCGCACACATCGGAACCATTCCGTTGAAGCACACCCAAAACGCATCCCATACACTCTGTTGGGCCAAACAAACATGTTTTGGGTGTTTCGGAGAGTTTCATTTCGGAAGTAAAAGTGGTGCGAAAACGGCACCCGATTTGCATGAAACGCGCCATCGCACACATCGGAACCATTCCGTTGAAGCACACCAAAAACGCATCCCATACACTCTGTTGGGCCAAACAAACATGTTTTGGGTGTTTTGGACAGTTTCATTTCGGAAGTAAAAGTGGTGCGAAACGGCACCCGACTTGATCGATACACGCCATCGCACACATCGGAATTCCGTTGAAGCACACCCAAAAACGCATCCCATACACTCTGTTGGGCCAAACAAACATGTTTTGGATGTTTCGGAGAGTTTTCATTTCGGAAGTAAAAGTGGTGCGAAAACGGCACCGATTTGCATGAAACGCGCCATCGAACACATCGGAACCATTCCGTTGAAGCACACCCCAAAAACGCATCCTACATTCTGTTGGGCCAAACAAACATGTTTTGGGTGTTTCGGAGAGTTTTCATTTCGGAAGTAAAAGTGGTGCGAAAACGGCACCCGATTGATCGAACACGCATCGACACATCGGAACCATTCCGTTGAAGCGCACCCAAAAACGCATCCATACACTCTGTTGGGCCAAACAAACATGTTTTGGGTGTTTCGGAGAGTTTCATTTCGGAAGTAAAAGTGGTGCGAAAACGGCACCCCGATTTGATAAACGCGCCATCGCACACATCGGAACCATTCCGTTGAAGCACACCCAAAAACGCATCCATACACTCGTTTGGGCCAAACAAACATGTTTTGGGTGTTTCGGAGAGTTTCATTTCGGAAGTAAAGTGGTGCGAAAACGGCACCCGATTGAATGAACACGCCATCGACACATCGGAACCATTCCGTTGAAGCACACCCAAAACGCATCCATAACCTCTGTTGGGCCAAACAAACATGTTTTGGGTGTTTCGGAGAGTTTCATTTCGGAAGTAAAAGTGGTGCGAAAACGGCACCCGATTTGCATGAAACGCGCATCGAACACATCGGAACCATTCCGTTGAAGCATCCCATACACTCTGTTGGGCCAAACAAACATGTTTTGGGTGTTTCGGAGAGTTTCATTTCGGAAGTAAAAGTGGTGCGAAAAACGGCACCCGATTTGCATGAAACGCCATCGAACAATCGGAACCATTCCGTTTCCCATACACGTTGGGCCAAACAAACATGTTTGGGTGTTTCGGAGAGTTTCATTTCGGAAGTAAACAAAACGGCAATTTGATTTCGGAACCATTCCGTTGAAGCACACCCAAAAACGGTTGGGCCAAACAAACATGTTTTGGGTTTTCGGAGAGTTTCATTTCGGAAGTAAAAGTGGTGCGAAAACGGCACCCGATTTGATCGAACACGCCATCGACATCGGAACCATTCCGTTGAAGCACACCCAAAAAACGCATCCATACACTCTGTTGGGCAAACAAACATGTTTTGGGTGTTTTGGAGAGTTTCATTTCGGAAGTAAAAGTGGTGCGAAAACGGCATTTGACGCGCCATCGAACACATCGGAACCATTCCGTTGAAGCACACCAAAAACGCATCCATACGTTGGGCCAAACAAACATGTTTTGGGTGTTTCGGAGAGTTTCATTTCGGAAGTAAAAGTGGTGCGAAAACGGCACCCGATTGATCGAAACACGCCATCGCACATCGGAACCATTCCGTTGAAGCACACCCAAAAACGCATCCCATACACTCTGTTGGGCCAAACAAACTGTTTTGGGTGTTTCGGAGAGTTTCATTTCGGAAGTAAAAGTGGTGCGAAAACGGCACCCGATCATGAAACGCGCCATCGAACACATCGGAACCATTCCGTTGAAGCACACCCAAAAAACGCATCCCATACACTCTGTTGGGCCAAACAAACATGTTTGGGTGTTTCGGGAGTTTCATTTCGGAAGTAAAGTGGTGCGAAAAACGGCACCCGATTTGCATGAAACGCGCCATCGAACACATCGGAACCATTCCGTTGAAGCACACCAAAAAACGCATCCCATACACTCTGTTGGGCCAAACAAACATGTTTTGGGTGTTTCGGACAGTTTCATTTCGGAAGTAAAATGGTGCGAAAACGGCACCCCGACTTGATCGATACACGCCATCGCACACATCGGAACCATTCCGTTGAAGCACACCCAAAAAACGCATCCATACACTCTGTTGGGCCAAACAAACATGTTTTGGGTGTTTCGGAGAGTTTCATTTCGGAAGTAAAAGTGGTGCGAAAACGGCACCCGATTTGCATGAAACGCGCCATCGCACACATCGGAACCATTCCGTTGAAGCACACCCAAAAACGCATCCATACACTCTGTTGGGCCAAACAAACATGTTTTGGGTGTTTGGAGAGTTTCATTTCGGAAGTAAAAGTGGTGCGAAAACGGCACCCGATTGATCGATTCGCACAAACCATTCCGTTGAAGCACACCCAAAAACGCATCCCATACACTCTGTTGGGCCAAACAAACATGTTTTGGTGTTTCGGAGTTTCATTTCGGAAGTAAAGTGGTGCGAAACGGCACCCGATTTGATGAAACGCGCCATCGAACACATCGGAACCATTCCGTTGAAGCACCCCAAAAACGCATCCCATACACTCTGTTGGGCCAAACAAACATGTTTTGGGTGTTTCGGAGAGTTTCATTTCGGAAGTAAAAGTGGTGCGAAAACGGCACCCGATTGATCGAACACGCCATCGACACATCGGAACCATTCGTTGAAGCACACCCAAAAACGCATCCCATACACTCTGTTGGGCCAAACAAACATGTTTTGGGTGTTTCGGAGAGTTTCATTTCGGAAGTAAAGTGGTGCGAAAACGGCACCATCGCGCCAAACAATCGGAACCATTCCGTTGAAGCACACCAAAAACGCATCCATACACTCTGTTGGGCCAAACAAACATGTTTTGGGTGTTTCGGAGAGTTTCATTTCGGAAGTAAAAGTGGTGCGAAAACGGCACCCGATTGATCGAACACGCCATCGCACACATCGGAACCATTCCGTTGAAGCACACCCAAAAAGCATCCAAGCTGTTGGGCCAAACAAACATGTTTTGGGTGTTTCGGAGAGTTTCATTTCGGAAGTAAAAGTGGTGCGAAAACGGCACCCGATTGATCGAACACGCCATCGACATCGGAACCATTCCGTTGAAGCACACCAAAAACGCATCCATACACTCTGTTGGGCCAAACAAACATGTTTTGGGTTTTCGGAGAGTTTCATTTCGGAAGTAAAAGTGTGCGAAACGGCACCCGATTTGCATGAAACGCGCCATCGACACATCGGTTGAAGCACACCCAAAAACGCATCCCATACACTCTGTTGGGCCAAACAAACATGTTTGGGTGTTTCGGAGAGTTTCATTTCGGAAGTAAAAGTGGTGCGAAAACGGCACCCGATTTGATGAAACGCGCCATCGAACACATCGGAACCATTCCGTTGAAGCAGCCCAAAAACGCATCCCATACACTCTGTTGGGCCAAACAAACATGTTTTGGGTGTTTCGGAGAGTTTCATTTCGGAAGTAAAAGTGGTGCGAAAACGGCACCTCGCACGCCATCGACACATCGGAACCATTCCGTTGAAGCCACCCAAAAAACGCATCCATACACTCTGTTGGGCCAAACAAACATGTTTGGGTGTTTCGGAGAGTTTCATTTCGGAAGTAAAAGTGGTGCGAAAACGGCACCCGATTTGCATGAAACGCCATCGCACACATCGGAACCATTCCGTTGAAGCAACCAAAAATCCCATACACTCTGTTGGGCCAAACAAACATGTTTGGGTGTTTTGGAGAGTTTCATTTCGGAAGTAAAAGTGGTGCGAAAACGGCACCCGACTTGGAACACGCCATCGACACATCGGAACCATTCCGTTGAAGCACACCCAAAACGCATCCCATACACTCTGTTGGGCCAAACAAACATGTTTTGGTGTTTCGGAGAGTTTCATTTCGGAAGTAAAGTGGTGCGAAAACGGCACCCGATTTGATGAAACGCGCCATCGAACACATCGGAACCATTCCGTTGAAGCACACCAAAAACGCATCCCATACACTCTGTTGGGCCAAACAAACATGTTTTGGGTGTTTCGGAGAGTTTCATTTCGGAAGTAAAAGTGGTGCGAAAAACGGCACCCGATTTGGAAACGCGCCATCGCACACATCGGAACCATTCCGTTGAAGCACACCCAAAAACGCATGTTGGCCAAACAAACATGTTTTGGGTGTTTCGGAGAGTTTCATTTCGGAAGTAAAAGTGGTGCGAAAAAGGCACCCGACTCGAAACACGCCATCGCCACATCGGAACCATTCCGTTGAAGCACACCCAAAAACGCATCCCATAACTCTGTTGGGCCAAACAAACATGTTTGGGTGTTTCGGAGAGTTTCATTTCGGAAGTAAAAGTGGTGCGAAAACGGCACCCGATTTGCATGAAACGCGCCATCGAACACATCGGAACCATTCCGTTGAAGCACACCCAAAAACGCATCCCATACACTCTGTTGGGCCAAACAAACATGTTTTGGGTGTTTCGGAGAGTTTCATTTCGGAAGTAAAAGTGGTGCGAAAACGGCACCCATTTGCATGAAACGCGCCATCGAACACATCGGAACCATTCCGTTGAAGCACACCCAAAAACGCATCCCATACACTCTGTTGGGCCAAACAAACATGTTTTGGGTGTTTCGGAGAGTTTCATTTCGGAAGTAAAAGTGGTGCGAAAACGGCACCCGATTGATCGAACACGCCATCGCACATCGGAACCATTCCGTTGAAGCAACCCAAAAACGCATCCCATACACTCTGTTGGGCCAAAACAAACATGTTTTGGGTGTTTCGGAGAGTTTCATTTCGGAAGTAAAAGTGGTGCGAAAACGGCACCCGATTGCATGAAACGCCATCGAACACATCGGAACCATTCCGTTGAAGCACCCAAAAAAACGCATCCATACACTCTGTTGGGCCAAACAAACATGTTTTGGGTGTTTCGGAGAGTTTCATTTCGGAAGTAAAAGTGGTGCGAAAACGGCACCCGATTTGATGAACGCGCCATCGAACACATCGGAACCATTCCGTTGAAGCACACCCAAAAACGCATCCCATACACTCTGTTGGGCCAAACAAACATGTTTTGGGTGTTTCGGAGAGTTTCATTTCGGAAGTAAAAAGTGGTGCGAAAACGGCACCCCGATTGCATGAACACGCCATCGAACACATCGAACCATTCCGTTGAAGCACACCCAAAAACGCATCCATACACTCTGTTGGGCCAAACAAACATGTTTTGGGTGTTTCGGAGAGTTTCATTTCGGAAGTAAAAGTGGTGCGAAAACGGCACCCGATTGCATGAACGCGCCATCGAACACATCGAACCATTCCGTTGAAGCACCCCAAAACGCATCCCCATACACTCTGTTGGCCAAACAAACATGTTGGGTGTTTCGGAGAGTTTCATTTCGGAAGTAAAAGTGGTGCGAAAACGGCACCCGATTTGCATGAAACGCGCCATCGAACACATCGGAACCATTCCGTTGAAGCACCCCAAAAACGCATCCCATACACTCTGTTGGGCCAAACAAACATGTTTCGGAAGTTTCATTTCGGAAGTAAAGTGGTGCGAAAACGGCACCCGACTTGATCGATACACGCATCGCACACATCGGAACCATTCCGTTGAAGCACACCCAAAAACGCATCCCATACACTCTGTTGGGCCAAACAAACATGTTTTGGGTGTTTCGGAGAGTTTCATTTCGGAAGTAAAAGTGGTGCGAAAACGGCACCCGATTTGATGAAACGCGCCATCGACACATCGGAACCATTCCGTTGAAGCACACCAAAAACGCACCATACACTCTGTTGGCCAAACAAACATGTTTTGGGTGTTTCGGAGAGTTTCATTTCGGAAGTAAAAGTGGTGCGAAAACGGCACCCGACTTGATCGATACACGCCATCGCACACATCGGAACCATTCCGTTGAAGCACACCCAAAAACGCATCCCATACACTCTGTTGGGCCAAACAAACATGTTTTGGGTGTTTCGGAGAGTTTCATTTCGGAAGTAAAGTGGTGCGAAAACGGCACCCGATTTGCATGAAACGCGCCATCGAACACATCGGAACCATTCCGTTGAAGCACACCCAAAAACGCATCCCATAACACTCTGTTGGGCAAACAAACATGTTTTGGGTGTTTCGGAGAGTTTCATTTCGGAAGTAAAAGTGGTGCGAAAACGGCACCGACTTGATCGATACACGCCATCGCACACATCGGAACCATTCCGTTGAAGCACACCCAAAAACGCATCCCATACACTCTGTTGGGCCAAACAAACATGTTTTGGGTGTTTCGGAGAGTTTCATTTCGGAAGTAAAAGTGGTGCGAAAACGGCACCCGATTTGATGACGCCATCGCACACATCGGAACCATTCCGTTGAAGCACACCAAAACGCATCCATACACTCTGTTGGGCCAAACAAACATGTTTTGGGTGTTTCGGAGAGTTTCATTTCGGAAGTAAAAGTGGTGCGAAAACGGCACCCGATTTGAAACGCCAACACATCGGAACCATTCCGTTGAAGCACACCCAAAAACGCATCCCATACACTCTGTTGGGCCAAACAAACATGTTTTGGGTGTTTTGGAGAGTTTCATTTCGGAAGTAAAAGTGGTGCGAAAACGGCACCCCGATTGATCGATACACGCCATCGCGCACATCGGAACCATTCCGTTGAAGCACACCCAAAAACGCATCCCATACACTCTGTTGGGCCAAACAAACATGTTTTGGGTGTTTCGGAGAGTTTCATTTCGGAAGTAAAAAGTGGTGCGAAAACGGCACCCGATTTGATGAACGCGCCATCGAACACATCGAACCATTCCGTTGAAGCACAAAAACGCATCCCCATAACCTCTGTTGGGCCAAACAAACATGTTTTGGGTGTTTCGGAGAGTTTCATTTCGGAAGTAAAGTGGTGCGAAAACGGCACCCGATTTGCATGAAACGCGCCATCGAACACATCGGAACCATTCCGTTGAAGCACACCCAAAAACGCATCCCATACACTCTGTTGGGCCAAACAAACATGTTTTGGGTGTTTCGGACAGTTTCATTTCGGAAGTAAAAGTGGTGCGAAAACGGCACCCGACTTGATCGATACACGCCATCGCACACATCGGAACCATTCCGTTGAAGCCACCCCAAAAACGCATCCCATACACTCTGTTGGCCAAACAAAACATGTTTTGGGTGTTTCGAGAGTTTCATTTCGGAAGTAAAAGTGGTGCGAAAACGGCACCCGATTTGCATGAAACGCGCCATCGCACACATCGGAACCATTCCGTTGAAGCACACCAAAAAATCCATACACTCTGTTGGGCCAAACAAACATGTTTTGGGTGTTTGGACAGTTTCATTTCGGAAGTAAAAGTGGTGCGAAAACGGCACCGACTTGATCGATAACGCCATCGCACACATCGGAACCATTCCGTTGAAGCACACCCAAAAACGCATCCCATACACTCTGTTGGCCAAACAAACATGTTTTGGGTGTTTCGGAGAGTTTCATTTCGGAAGTAAAGTGGTGCGAAAACGGCACCCGATTTGCATGAAACGCGCCATCGAACACATCGGAACCATTCCGTTGAAGCACACCAAAAAACGCATCCCATACACTCTGTTGGGCCAAACAAACATGTTTTTGGGTGTTTCGGAGAGTTTCATTTCGGAAGTAAAAGTGGTGCGAAAACGGCACCCGATTTGCATGAAACGCGCATCGAACACATCGGAACCATTCCGTTGAAGCACACCCAAAAACGCATCCCATACACTCTGTTGGGCCAAACAAACATGTTTTTGGGTGTTTCGGAGAGTTTCATTTCGGAAGTAAAAGTGGTGCGAAAACGGCACCGACTTGATCGATACACGCCATCACATCGGAACCATTCCGTTGAAGCACCCCAAAAACGCATCCCATACACTCTGTTGGCCAAACAACATGTTTTGGGTGTTTCGGAGAGTTTCATTTCGGAAGTAAAGTGGTGCGAAAACGGCACCCGATTTGCATGAAACGCGCCATCGAACACATCGGAACCATTCCGTTGAAGCACACCCAAAAACGCATCCCATACACTCTGTTGGGCCAAACAAACATGTTTTGGGTGTTTCGGAGAGTTTCATTTCGGAAGTAAAAGTGGTGCGAAAACGGCACATGAAACGCGCCATCGAAACACATCGGAACCATTCCGTTGAAGCACACCCCAAAAACGCATCCATACATCTGTTGGGCCAAACAAACATGTTTTGGGTGTTTCGGAGAGTTTCATTTCGGAAGTAAAAGTGGTGCGAAAACGTTGATCGAACATCGCCCACATCGGAACCATTCCGTTGAAGCACACCCAAAAACGCATCCATACACTCTGTTGGGCCAAACAAACATGTTTTGGGTGTTTCGGAGAGTTTCATTTCGAAAGTAAAAGTGGTGCGAAAACGGCACCCGACTTGCATGAAACGCGCCATCGAACACATCGGAACCATTCCGTTGAAGCACACCCAAAAACGCATCCCATACACTCTGTTGGGCCAAACAAACATGTTTTGGGTGTTTCGGAGAGTTTCATTTCGGAAGTAAAAGTGGTGCGAAAAACGGCACCCGATTTGCATGAAACGCGCCATCGAACACATCGGAACCATTCCGTTGAAGCACACCCAAAAAACGCATCCATACATCTGTTGGGCCAAACAAACATGTTTTGGGTGTTTCGGAGAGTTTCATTTCGGAAGTAAAAGTGGTGCGAAAACGGCACCCGACCGAACACGCCATCGCACATCGAACCATTCCGTTGAAGCACACCCAAAAACGCATCCATACACTCTGTTGGGCCAAACAAACATGTTTTGGGTGTTTCGGAGAGTTTCATTTCGGAAGTAAAGTGGTGCGAAAACGGCACCCGATTTGCATGAAACGCGCCATCGAACACATCGAACCATTCCGTTGAAGCACACCAAAAAACGCATCCATACATCTGTTGGGCAAACAAACATGTTTGGGTGTTTCGGAGAGTTTCATTCGGAAGTAGAAGTGGTGCGAAAACGGCACCCGATTTGCATGAAACGCGCCATCGAACACATCGGAACCATTCCGTTGAAGCACGCCCCAAAAACGCATCCCATACACTCTGTTGGGCCAAACAACATGTTTGGGTGTTTCGGAGAGTTTCATTTCGGAAGTAAAAGTGGTGCGAAAACGGCACCCGAATCGAACACGCCATCGCACACATCGGAACCATTCCGTTGAAGCAACCCAAAAACGCATCCCATACACTCTGTTGGGCCAAACAAACATGTTTTGGGTGTTTCGAGAGTTTCATTTCGGAAGTAAAGTGGTGCGAAAACGGCACCCGATTTGCATGAAACGCGATCGAACACATCGGAACCATTCGTTGAAGCACACCCAAAAAACGCATCCCATACACTCTGTTGGGCCAAAACAAACATGTTTTGGGTGTTTCGAGAGTTTCATTTCGGAAGTAAAGTGGTGCGAAAACGGCACCCGACTTGATCGATACACGCCATCGCACACATCGGAACCATTCCGTTGAAGCACACCAAAAACGCATCCCATACACTCTGTTGGGCCAAACAAACATGTTTTGGGTGTTTCGGAGAGTTTCATTTCGGAAGTAAAAGTGGTGCGAAAACGGCACCGATTGATGAAACGCGCCATCGAACACATCGGAACCATTCCGTTGAAGCACACCCAAAACGCATCCCATACACTCTGTTGGGCCAAACAAACATGTTTTGGGTGTTTCGGAGAGTTTCATTTCGGAAGTAAAAGTGGTGCGAAAACGGCACCCGATTTGATGAAACGCGCATCGAACACATCGGAACCATTCCGTTGAAGCACACCAAAAACGCATCCCATACACTCTGTTGGGCCAAACAAACATGTTTTGGGTGTTTCGGAGAGTTTCATTTCGGAAGTAAAAGTGGTGCGAAAACGGCACCCGATTGATCGAACACGCCATCGCGCACATCGGAACCATTCCGTTGAAGCACACCAAAAACGCATCCTACACTCTGTTGGGCCAAACAAACATGTTTTGGGTGTTTCGGAGAGTTTCATTTCGGAAGTAAAAGTGGTGCGAAAACGGCACCCGATTTGATGAAACGCGCCATCGAACACATCGGAACCATTCCGTTGAAGCACACCCAAAAACGCATCCCATACACTCTGTTGGGCCAAACAAACATGTTTTGGGTGTTTCGGAGAGTTTCGGAAGTTGGTTTCCACGCCATCGTCGGAACGTTGAAGTCCATACAAAAAAAACATGTTTTGGGTGTTTCGGAGAGTTTCATTTCGGAAGTAAAAGTGGTGCGAAAACGGCACCCGAAAACGCGCCATCGAACACATCGAACCATTCCGTTGAAGCACACCAAAAAACGCATCCCATACACTCTGTTGGGCCAAACAAACATGTTTGGGTGTTTCGGAGAGTTTCATTTCGGAAGTAAAAGTGGTGCGAAAACGGCCCCGATTTGCATGAAACGCGCCATCGAACACATCGGAACCATTCGTTGAAGCACCCCAAAAACGCGTCCCATACACTCTGTTGGGCCAAACAAACATGTTTTGGGTGTTTCGGAGAGTTTCATTTCGGAAGTAAAAGTGGTGCGAAAAGGCACCCGATTGATCGATAACGCCATCGACACATCGGAACCATTCCGTTGAAGCAACCCAAAAACGCATCCATACACTCTGTTGGGCCAAACAAACATGTTTGGGTGTTTCGGAGAGTTTCATTTCGGAAGTAAAAGTGGTGCGAAAACGGCACCCGATTTGATGAAACGCGCATCGAACATCGGAACCATTCCGTTGAAGCACCCAAAAACGCATCCCATACACTCTGTTGGGCCAAACAAACATGTTTTGGGTGTTTCGGAGAGTTTCATTTCGGAAGTAAAGTGGTGCGAAAACGGCACCCGACTTGATCGATAACGCCATCGCACACATCGGAACCATTCCGTTGAAGCACACCCAAAAACGCATCCCATACACTCTGTTGGGCCAAACAAACATGTTTTGGGTGTTTCGGAGAGTTTCATTTCGGAAGTAAAAGTGGTGCGAAAACGGCACCCGATTTGCATGAAACGCGCCATCGAACACATCGGAACCATTCCGTTGAAGCACACCAAAAACGCATCCATACACTCTGTTGGGCCAAACAAACATGTTTTGGGTGTTTCGGAGAGTTTCATTTCGGAAGTAAAAGTGGTGCGAAAACGGCACCCGATTTGCATGAAACGCGCCATCGAACACATCGGAACCATTCCGTTGAAGCACACCCAAAAACGCATCCCATACACTCTGTTGGGCCAAACAAACATGTTTTGGGTGTTTCGGAGAGTTTCATTTCGGAAGTAAAAGTGGTGCGAAAACGTTGATCGATACACGCCATCGTCGGAACCATTCCGTTGAAGCACACCCAAAAACGCATCCATACACTCTGTTGGGCCAAACAAACATGTTTGGGTGTTTCGGAGAGTTTCATTTCGGAAGTAAAAGTGGTGCGAAAACGGCACCCGATTTGATGAAACGCGCCATCGAACACATCGGAACCATTCCGTTGAAGCACACCCAAAAACGCATCCCAACACTCTGTTGGGCCAAACAAACATGTTTTGGGTGTTTCGGAGAGTTTCATTTCGGAAGTAAAAGTGGTGCGAAAACGGCACCCGATTTGATGAAACGCGCCATCGAACATCGAACCATTCCGTTGAAGCACACCAAAACGCATCCATACACTCTGTTGGGCCAAACAAACATCGGAGAGTTTCATTTCGGAAGTAAAAGTGGTGCGAAAACGGCTCGAACGCCATCGACACATCGGAACCATCCGTTGATCGGTTGAGAGTTTCATTTCCGCAAATTCGGGAAGTTGATTACACTCTGTTGGGCCAAACAAACATGAGAGTTTCATTTCGGAAGTAAAAGTGGTGCGAAAACGGCACCCGATTTGATGAATTCGGAACCATTCCGTTGAAGCACACCCAAAACGCATCGTTTGTTTTGGGTGGAGAGTTTTGGAAGTAAAAGTGGTGCGAAAAAATTGAACCATTCCGAAGCACACCCGCATCGTTGGGCCAAACAAATGTTTTGGGTGTTTCGGAAGTTTCATTTCGGAAGTAAACGTTTGAAGCCATCGAACATCGGGTTGAAGCACACCCAAAAACGCATCCCATACACTGTTGGGCCAAACAAACATGTTTGGGTGTTTCGGAGAGTTTCATTTCGGAAGTAAAAGTGGTGCGAAAAATCACGCCATCGCTCGGAACCATTCCGTTGAAGCACACCCAAAAACGCATCCCATACACTCTGTTGGCCAAACAAACAAGTTTCATTTCGGCGATTTGGTCGTTTCCGTTGTTTCGGAGAGTTTCATTTCGGAAGTAAAAGTGGTGCGAAAACGGCACCCATTTGATTCGAACACATCGGAACCATTCCGTTGAAGCACACCCAAAAACGCATCCATACACTCTGTTGGGCCAACAAACATGAGAGTTTCATTTCGGAAGTAAAGTGGTGCGAAAACGGCACCCGAATCGAACACGCCATCGCCACATCGAACCATTCCGTTGAAGCACACCCAAAAACGCATCCCATACACTCTGTTGGGCCAAACACGCGGAAGTAAAAGTGGTGCGAAAACGGTTGGATTTTTCCGTTGAAGCAACCAAAAACGCATCCCACTCTGTTGGGCGTTCCATTCGGAAGTAAAAGTGTTTGGAAAATCGAACACATCGGAACCATTCCGTTGATCCATACACTCTGTTGGGCAAACAAACATGTTTTGGGTGTTGAGAGTTTCATTTCGGAAGTAAAAGTGGTGCGAAAACGGCACCCGACTTGATCGACACGCCATACACATCGGAACCATTCCGTTGAACCCAAAAACGCATCCATACACTCTGTTGGCCAAACAAACATGAGAGTTTCATTCGGAAGTAAAAGTGGTGCGAAAACGGCACCGATTTGCCGCGCCATCGAACACATCGGAACCATTCCGTTGAAGCACACCCAAAAACGCATCCCAACACTCTGTTGGGCCAAACAAACATGTTTTGGGTGTTTCGGAGAGTTTATTTCGGAAGTAAAAGTGGTGCGAAAACGGCACCCGAATTCGAACACATCGGAACCATTCGTTGAAGCACACCAAAAACGCATCCATACACTCTGTTGGGCCAAACAAACATGTTTTGGGTGTTTTCGGAGAGTTTCATTTCGGAAGTAAAACGTTGATTTTCGGAACCATTCCGTTTTACACTCTGTTGGGCCAAACAAACATGTTTTGGGTGTTTCGGAGAGTTTCATTTCGCTTCGCGCCACACATCGGAACCATTCCGTTCCCATACACTCTGTTGGGCCAAACAAACATGTTTTGGGTGTTTCGGAGTTTCATTTCGGAAGTAAAAGTGGTTTGGCCATCGCACACATCGGAACCATTCCACACCCAAAAACGCATCCATACACTCTGTTGGGAGAGTTTCATTTCGGAACTCGATTCGTCGGAACCATTCCGTTGATCCCATACACTCTGTTGTTTTGGGTGTTTCGGAGAGTTTCATTTCGAAGTAAACGTTTGATTGCCATCGAACACATCGGAACCATTCCGTTGAAGCACAGCATCCATACACTCTGTTGGGCCAACAAACATGTTTTGGGTGTTTCGAGAGTTTCATTTCGGAAGTAAAAGTGGTGCGAAAACGGCACCGATTGATCGATACACGCCATCGCACACATCGGAACCATTCCGTTGAAGCACACCCAAAAACGCATCGTTGGTGTTTTGGAGAGTTTCATTTCGGAAGTAAAAGTGGTGCGAAAACGGCACCCGATTCTCGTCCCATTCCGTTCCCATACACTCTGTTGGGCCAAGGGTGTTTCGGAGAGTTTCATTTCGGAAGTAAAAGTGGTGCGAAAACGGCACCCGAATCCACGCCATCGCACACATCGGAACCATTCCGTTGAAGCACACCCAAAAACGCATCCCAACTCTGTTGGGCCAAACAAACATGTTTTGGGTGTTTCGGAGAGTTTCATTTCGGAAGTAAAAGTGGTGCGAAAACGGCTCCCGATTGATGAACACGCCATCGCACACATCGGAACCATTCCGTTGAAGCACACCCAAAAACGCATCCCATACACTCTGTTGGGCCAAACAACATGTTTTGGGTGTTTCGGAGAGTTTCATTTCGGAAGTAAAAGTGGTGCGAAAACGGCACCCATTGCATTAAACGCGCCATCGAACACATCGGAACCATTCCGTTGAAGCACACCCAAAAACGCATCCCATACACTCTGTTGGGCCAAACAAATGTTTGGGTGTTTCGGAGAGTTTCATTTCGGAAGTAAAAGTGGTGCGAAAACGGCACCATTTGCCGCGCCATCGAACACATCGGAACCATTCCGTTGAAGCACACCCAAACGCATCCCATACACTCTGTTGGGCCAAACAACATGTTTTGGGTGTTTTCGGAGAGTTTCATTTCGGAAGTAAAAGTGGTGCGAAAACGGCACCCGAATTTCGCACACATCGGAACCATTCCGTTGAAGGAAACGCCGCCTTGATGATTTTTCCGTTGATCCATACGTTGGGCCAAACAACATGTTTTGGGTGTTTCAGAGAGTTTCATTTCGGAAGTAAAGTTGCGAATTTCCGCCATCGAACAATCGGAACCATTCCGTTGAAGCCCCAAAAACGCATCCCATTCGTTGGTGTTTTGGGTGTTTCGAGAGTTTCATTTCGGAAGTAAAATGGTGCGAAAACGGCACCCGATTGATGAACACGCCATCGCACACATCGGAACCATTCCGTTGAAGCGCACCCAAAACGCATCCCATACACTCTGTTGGGCCAAACAAACATGTTTTGGGTGTTGGAGAGTTTCATTTCGGAAGTAAAAGTGGTGCGAAAAACGGCACCGATTTGATTCGAACACATCGAACCATTCCGTTGAAGCACACCCAAAAAGCATCCCATACACTCTGTTGGGCCAAACAAACATGTTTTTGGGTGTTTCGGAGAGTTTTATTTCGGAAGTAAAAGTGGTGCGAAAACGGCACCCGAACGCCATCGCACATCGGAACCATTCCGTTGAAGCACACCAAAAAACGCATCCATACACTCTGTTGGGCAAACAACATGTTTTGGGTGTTTCGAGAGTTTCATTTCGGAAGTAAAAGTGGTGCGAAAACGGCACCCGACTTGATCGATACACGCCATCACACACATCGGAACCATTCCGTTGAAGCACACCCAAAAAGCATTACACTCTGTTGGGCCAAACAAACATGTTTTGGGTTTTCGGAGAGTTTCATTTCGGAAGTAAAAGTGGTGCGAAAACGGCATCGCCATCCACATCGGAACCATTCCGTCTCCCATACACTCTGTTGGGCCAAACAAACATGTCGGAGAGTTTCATTTCCGAAAACGTCGCATCGACACATCGGAACCATTCCGTTGAAGCACACCCAAAACGCATCCATACACTCTGTTGGGCCAAACAAACAGAGTTTCATTTCGTAAAAGTGGTGCGAAAACGGCACCGATTGATGCACGCCATCGACACATCGGAACCATTCGTTGAAGCACACCAAAAACGCGTTGGGCCAACAAACATGTTTGGGTGTTTCGGAGAGTTTCATTTCGGAAGTAAAAGTGGTGCGAAAACGGCACCCGATTTGGCGCCATCGCACACATCGGAACCATTCCGTTGAAGCACACCCAAAAACGCATCCCATACACTCTGTTGGGCAAACAAACATGTTTTGGGTTTTCGGAGAGTTTCATTTCGGAAGTAAAAGTGGTGCGAAAACGGCACCCGATTTGCATGAAACGCGCCATCGACACATCGGAACCATTCCGTTGAAGCACACCCATCCCATACACTCTGTTGGGCCAAACAAACATGTTTTGGGTGTTTCGGACGACGTGATCGATTCGCACACATCGTTCCGTTGATGTTTTCCCGATTTCGTTTTCCGGATGTTGGGCCAAACAAACATGTTTTGGGTGTTTCGAGAGTTTCATTTCGGAAGTAAAAGTATGCGAAAACGGCACCCGATTTGATGAAACGCCATCGAACACATCGGAACCATTCCGTTGAAGCACACCCAAAAACGCATCCCATACACTCTGTTGGCCAAACAAACATGTTTTGGGTGTTTCGGAGAGTTTCATTTCGGAAGTAAAGTGGTGCGAAACGGCACCCGATTTCGATTCGCACACATCGGAACCATTCGTTGAAGCAACCCAAAAACGCATCCCATACACTCTGTTGGGCCAAACAAACATGTTTTGGGTGTTTTGGAGAGTTTCATTTCGGAAGTAAAAGTGGTGCGAAAACGGCACCCGATTTGCATGAAACGCGCCATCGAACACATCGGAACCATTCCGTTGAAGCACACCCAAAACGCATCCATACACTCTGTTGGGCCAAACAAACATGTTTTGGGTGTTTCGGAGAGTTTATTTCGGAAGTAAAAGTGGTGCGAAAACGGCACCCGATTTGATGAAACGCCATCGAACACATCGGAACCATTCCGTTGAAGCACACCAAAAACGCATCCCATACACTCTGTTGGGCCAAACAAACATGTTTTGGGTGTTTCGGACAGTTTCATTTCGGAAGTAAAAGTGGTGCGAAAACGGCACCCGATTGATCGAACACGCCATCGCACACATCGGAACCATTCCGTTGAAGCACACCCAAAAACGCATCATACACTCTTTTGGGCCAAACAAACATGTTTTTGGGTGTTTCGGAGAGTTTCATTTCGGAAGTAAAAGTGGTGCGAAAACGGCACCCGATTGATGAAACGCCATCGACACATCGGAACCATTCCGTTGAAGCACACCCAAAAACGCATCCCATACACTCTGTTGGGCCAAACAAACATGTTTTGGGTGTTTCGGAGAGTTTCATTTCGGAAGTAAAAGTGGTGCGAAAACGGCACCCGATTTGCATGAAACGCGCCATCGAACACATCGGAACCATTCCGTTGAAGCACACCCAAAAACGCATCCCATACACTCTGTTGGGCCAAACAAACATGTTTTGGGTGTTTCGGAGAGTTTCATTTCGGAAGTAAAAGTGGTGCGAAAACGGCACCGATTTGCATGAAACGCGCCATCGCACATCGGAACCATTCGTTGATCCATACACGTTGGGCCAAACAAACATTTTTGGGTGTTTCGGAGAGTTTCATTTCGGAAGTAAAAGTAAAACGGCATCGGCCATCGCAACATCGGAACCATTCCGTTGAAGCAAACCCAAAAACGCATCCATACACTCTGTTGGGCCAAACAAACATGTTTTGGTGTTTCGGAGAGTTTCATTTCGGAAGTAAAAGTGGTGCGAAAACGGCACCCGACTTGATCGATACACGCCATCGCACACATCGGAACCATTCCGTTGAAGCAACCCAAAAACGCATCCCATACACTCTGTTGGCCAAACAAAATGTTTGGGTGTTTCGGAGAGTTTCATTTCGGAAGTAAAAGTGGTTTTGATGAACGCATCGAACACATCGGAACCATTCCGTTGAAGCACACCCAAAACGCATGTTGGGCCAAACAAACATGTTTTTGGGTGTTTCGGAGAGTTTCATTTCGGAAGTAAAAGTGGTGCGAAAACGGCACCCGACTTGATCGATACACGCCATCGCACACATCGGAACCATTCCGTTGAAGCACACCCAAAAACGCATCCCATACACTCTGTTGGGCCAAACAAACATGTTTTGGGTGTTTCGGAGAGTTTCATTTCGGAAGTAAAAGTGGTGCGAAAACGGCACCCGATTTGGCGCATCGAACACATCGGAACCATTCCGTTGAAGCACACCAAAAACGCATCCCATACACTCTGTTGGGCCAAACAAACATGTTTTGGGTTTTCGGAGAGTTTCATTTCGGAAGTAAAAGTGGTGCGAAAACGGCACCCTTTGCATGAAACGCGCCATCGACACATCGGAACCATTCCGTTGAAGCACACCCAAAACGCATCCCATACACTCTGTTGGGCCAAACAAACATGTTTTGGGTGTTTCGAGAGTTTCATTTCGGAAGTAAAAGTGGTGCGAAAACGGCACCCGATTTTGCATGAAACGCGCATCGACACATCGGAACCATTCCGTTGAAGCACACCAAAAACGCATCCCATACACTCTGTTGGGCCAAACAAACATGTTTGGGTGTTTCGGAGAGTTTCATTTCGGAAGTAAAAGTGGTGCGAAAACGGCACCGACTTGATCGATTCGCACACATCGGAACCATTCCGTTGAAGCACACCCAAAAACGCATCCCATACACTCTGTTGGGCCAAACAAACATGTTTTGGGTGTTTCGGAGAGTTTCATTTCGGAAGTAAAAGTGGTGCGAAAACGGCACCCGATTTGATCGAAACGCCATCGCACACATCGGAACCATTCCGTTGAAGCACACCCAAAAACGCATCCCATACACTCTGTTGGGCAAAACAAACATGTTTTGGGTGTTTTCGGAGAGTTTCATTTCGGAAGTAAAAGTGGTGCGAAAACGGCACCCGATTTGCATGAAACGCGCCATCGAACACATCGGAACCATTCCGTTGAAGCACACCCAAAAACGCATCCATACACTCTGTTGGGCCAAACAAACATGTTTTGGGTGTTTCGGAGAGTTTCATTTCGGAAGTAAAAGTGGTGCGAAAACGGCACCCATTTGCATGAAACGCGCCATCGAACACATCGGAACCATTCCGTTGAAGCACACCCAAAAACGCATCCCATACACTCTGTTGGGCCAAAAAACATTTTTGGGTGTTTCGGAGAGTTTCATTTCGGACGAAAATGATCGAACACGCCATCGTCGGAACCATTCCGTTGATCCCATACACTCTGTTTTTCGGAGAGTGGAAGTAAAAGTGGTGCGAAACGGACCGATCGAAACACGCCATCACACATCGGAACATTCCGTTGAAACACCCCAAAAACGCATCCCATACACTCTGTTGGGCCAAAAACATGTTTTGGGTGTTTCGGAGAGTTTCATTTCGGAAGTAAAGTGGTGCGAAAACGGCACCCGATTTGATGAAACGCCATCGAACACATCGGAACCATTCGTTGAAGCACACCCAAAAACGCATCCATACACTCTGTTGGGCCAAACAAACATGTTTTGGGTTTTTCGGAGAGTTTCATTTCGGAAGTAAAAAGTGGTGCGAAAACGGCACCCGATTGCGAACACGCCATCGCACACATCGGAACCATTCCGTTGAAGCACCCCAAAAACGCATCCCATACACTCTGTTGGGCCAAACAAACATGTTTTGGGTGTTTCGGAGAGTTTCATTTCGGAAGTAAAAGTGGTGCGAAAACGGCACCCGATTTGCATGAAACGCGCA
>LFJQ01000172.1:0-54932 GCA_001182835.1 Oropetium thomaeum | reverse complement strand
CCCCGATCTAGGGTTTAATAAGATTAATAGGATACTCATATTAACAAATTGTAACTTCTTTTCCGGTAGCCTAGTTTCAAAAAACTCCGAGGTTAAGCGTGCTTGGTCTGGAGCAATTTCAATATGGGTGACCGACCGGAAAGTTATTCCCGGGTGCGCACGAGTGAGGATAAATGTACACAGAAAAGACTTGTGTTGGTCTGTGAGGCCAGTCTACATCCGATAAAAAGCTACCTGATATAAGCGGATCCGATCTCGAGGAGGTGGGACGTTACATAATGGTATCAGAGCCGAGTCTTGCGGTTTCACGGGCGCGTGTGTCGCAGTTGCGCAGGCATGGTGTGTATGGCTGGTGTGGATCCGGAGTGGTCACACAGCATCACACATACGCTGGTACTGGACACATGGACGTGGCCAAGAGAGAATGTTCCTGGCTTGGGATTGACCGACGAGGGCGTCGGTCTCTTAAGGGGTGAGTATATGACACCTCGATGCAGGGCTTAATAGGATTAATAGGATACTCATATAAACAAGTTACAACTTCTTTCTGATAGGTTAGTTTCGAAAAACTTCGAAGTTAAGCGTGTTTGGCCTAGAGCAATTTCAGGATGGGTGACTGTTGAGGTTTTTACCTGGGCTAATTAATCGTATTAGCCCGGAAGGATAAAACCGCGCAGTAGCCAAACCATCTCCGCTTTGATAACACCCAGGCCCGAGGACGAGGGAGGTCATTCCGTCTCGCCCGACCCCGACGTTCGGAGTCGGACAGGCAGCG
The DNA here is from genome assembly GCA_001182835.1 of Oropetium thomaeum. Classification (NCBI taxonomy): domain Eukaryota; kingdom Viridiplantae; phylum Streptophyta; class Magnoliopsida; order Poales; family Poaceae; genus Oropetium; species Oropetium thomaeum. Next base: position 54,157 of record LFJQ01000172.1, on the reverse strand, counting down.
CCGATCTCTAAGGTCGGACAAGAGTTCCGCCTCGCCCGACCCCGACCTCGAGGGGTCGGACGAGGGTTCCGCCTCGCCCGACTCCGACCTCGAGAGATCGGACGAGAGTTCCGCCTCGCCCGACCTCGACCTCGAGAGGTCGGACGAGACGGGAGTTCCGCCTCGCCCGACCTCGACCTCGAGAGCCGGACGAAAGTTCCGCCTCGCCCGACCTCGACTCGAGAGGTCGGACGAGACGGGAGTTCCACCTCGCCCGACCTCGACCTCGAGAGGCCGGACGAAAGTTCCGCCTCGCCCGACCTCCAGGGACGGACGAGGCTGGGCGATCCAACCACCCCGGACGAGACGGGTGTCCGGGGACAGTTGAGCCGTTAATAAGCTCCAACTCCGGATGGGACGGTGGCGATGACCGCTCCCGGAAGAGTAAATGCGCACGACGTGCACCGTCCACGGGATGGACGTCACCAACAGTCCCCTGTCAGAGACTCACCGTCTCGTACGATAGGACGCCCCGGAGCGACGGCCATCACCACGGCGTCATCAAGCCGGCTCCTACAGTGGCGCTTCTCCATACGGACGGGACTCCATCGAGGGACAGCTCGGACCACTCCGTCGACAAGAAGCAACACGGCCACTCCGAAGACGTCATCTACTCGGCCTAACCGGCGTACGGCCACGACCAGCCTCACAGAACCGGCCCTCCTCACGCCACCACATAAAAGGGGAGGGAGACCAAAGGAGGAGGGGGCGAACAAAGTCTCCAAGACACGCGAACAAAGTCTCCAAGACACACGAACAGGCTCACGAGACACAGACACACAATCCACGCTCACGAGCACCCTTAGAGGCAGGAAGCACTCTCTCTCTTCCTCCTCCGTTTGTAACCCCCCTCATTGTAATCTCAGTCGCAAATAACACGAGCAGCCACCAAAACTGGACGTAGGGTATTCGGCCCGAACCAGTATAAACCCTTGTGTCCATTTGCGAACCATCCGGGCCCAAAACGCGCTTCCCTAAAATAATCACTCGTTGGTGATATCGAACACCGACAGTGACCAACCGGGACCCCAATCAGAAAGTTATTCTTGGTGCGCACGAGTGAGGATAAATGTGTGTAGAAAAGACTTGTGTCGGTCTGTGAGGCTAGGCTATATCTTATAAAAAGCTACCTGACATAAGTGGGTCCGACCTCGAAAAGGCGGGACATTACAAGAGCATTACTGACATCCTAATCCCGTCGAACTATTCCGGCTAGTGATGCCGAGCAGGGTTTCAGTTACCGTTTGAACCGCGGATACCGTTTCGGAGCGGTTCAACGAAAACCGTGAAAACCGCGGTAACCGCTCCCAAAATCGCTCAAATTTCAAAATCCAAATTTAAACGTGATTTGAATCAGACCGTGGTTTTCGAGACGTAACCGCTCGTTTTGTGCGGTAAACCGTCCGGTTTGCCTGAAAACCGCGAAAACCACGGTAACCGCTCCCGAAACCGCTCAAATTTGAAAATCTAAATTTAAAACATGATTGGAATAAGAAACCGCGATTTTGGAGCGGTAACCGCTCGGTTTATGCGGTAAACTGTCCGGTTTAAATAAAAACCACGATTTTAACATAATATAAATGTGATTGAACCGAAAACCGCGGTTTTCGAACGGTAACCGGTCAGTTTGTGCGGTAAACCGTTCGGTTTGACTAAAAACCGTGATCAGGAAAGGACATGTAAATTGCCTGAAACTAATGAAAAATATGCATGACCTTATCTAATAAGTTAATATAGTATTGCATAACAAGTAAATAAGGTTGGAGGTGGAGTTGAGTATATAAAATAATTGTTTTTTTTTCTCTTTTTATCTTGTTTGATTTATTGATCCGTCTAAAAATATTTTTTTAACTTCTTCTTGCATCATAATTCCTCGTTTTCATCTAGTTTTTACATATTTATTTTATAAATTTTTCAAATTTTTCAAAATTCATCAAATTCAAATTCAAAAAACCGCTAACCGTAAAACCAAAACCGAAGCGGTTCGTGCGGAAACCGCGAAAACCGAGCGGTTTCCAACGGTTTTTGAACCGTGATGCCGAGTTCCATTGAACTGGCCTGTCCTCGACATGTCTGTGCGCACCTCCATCGCGGGACGCCCGCAGAGGCGACGAGCGCCTGTTGCGGCGAATCCCGACGAGCACCCGCCTCGGCAGCGGCGGCGGTCACGAGGACGCAGGTGGCGGTGGCCCCGACGGACGCCTGCGGCAACAGCGGACTTGACGCGACGAGCTACTGCGGCTGCGGCGGACTGCGGGCGACGAGCTACTGTGGCTGCGGCGGACTCCACGCGAAGAACTCTTGAGGCTGCGGCAGACCCTGCGACGAGCGACTCCGACGGCGGCCCCGACGGAGCCCCTGCGCTGCTGCATATCCGACGAGCTCCTCCGGCGAGAAAGGAGATAGAGAGAGCTAAGATGTAGAGGCAGCATCGGTGCATGGGAAAAGTGCTCAGGCTTCAATTTATTTCTCGATACAGAGATTAAGACCAATTCAACGGAGAGAGAGGAAGCTCGCAAACAACCGTTGATCCGAAGATAAACGGCTCGGGACAGTTAATGTGCTCTCTGTATGGACTGAAGACCTGCAGAGGATACGGATCCGTATCGATCTTGTCGACTGAACGCAGGGCAGTGCTGGTTTGGTTCTTTTTTTTTTTTTTTATTGAGAGAGAGAGAGAGATGAGGATGCTATTGTGGTTGTGGCGTGTCGCGTCCCGCCCCGCGCCAAAGGCCAAAGCCAGTGCAGTGCTGCAACCTGTGTCAGACTGCAGCGGTTGCAGGTCATGGGCTGAGTGAATGAATGAATGCATGACTGCAAACTTTGCGCCCAGACCCGCTCCCTTTCTTTTCCTTCACTGCCCCTGCTCGTGCTCGAGCTCGACTATCCCCTCTACTACTGAGGCCTATCTAGATGTTCGAGCATGTTTAACCGCAAGAAGTTGCCGTGAACCTTCCAGTTAGTACACATGCGCCGCCGACCCTGTCCCGTTAAAATATTCTACTCCTACTACCAGTACCACCACTAGTTACACATAAATAAACATTATCCAAAAAGTAGCTACACAAGACGACGAAATTGTTTGCCGTTGCTTAACAAACAGCAACGGACCTCCATCCTTATGTCTCATGTCTCAAGTCTCATCAAACGGAACCAACGTCGTCCACGCACGGCAGAAGGCACGGTCGCTCCCCGTCCTTATCGTACGGCCAAGAATCGCTTCAGCCACGCTGGCAGCGAGCATCCGAACAACGTGTACTACGACTACTGCCTGAAACACCCCTGCTGGGACTGGGACCCGGCGCATCCGGCCGTCTTTGACTGCCACAGTAGCCAGCCCCGGAAAACGACGCGCACAGGGCGTCGAGGTCTTTTTCCGTCTCTACTCACTCTCGGGGGCAAATGATTGCGCCGGGCGACACGGCGGCGCCGCCGCGCCCGCTGGACTGGACGGGGGGATCGGGGGGGAGTAGAGCGATAGTATTGTAGGAGTAGTATATTTCTGAAGTCAGGCCGTCCGATCGCGTCGGGCCCCGTCTCTCTCCGGTCTCCCCGAAAAACTTCCCTCCCACCTTGTTTTGGCGTTATTTGGACGGGGCGCCCTTCCGAAAACGGAGAGTTTCATTTCAGTGTTGTTCTTATAGTGGCATCACCAACCGTACAGAATTTATTGCACATGGTATATGAGTATTAGTATACTCCTGAGTAGATTGTTGTACTACTAGTATTACGTACACCTTTCTGTTGCAACATGGATTCGGTCAACACAATTACGGGAGTTGTTCTTGAGAATTCGTTCTGAAAAATTCGTACGAAATCACGAGTTACACGGAGACTACTCCTAGTTAAACAAAGTACAGTATTAGTACTGCACCTCGCAGAAAAAACAAAACAAAGCAGTATAAGCAGAGAGAGAGAGAGAGGTGGCTACGGCCGCAATTTTTCATGCGGCACGTGAATCACAAACGCAAAGCGCACTTTCGCAAAATCAACTTTTCCGCGGGACGGAGGGCTCCCGTGTAAAAAAAAAAAAAAAGTCTGTCCCGCGCGGGCGCTTTCTCTCACTTCCACGAGGGGGGCCGGCAGGGCAGCGCGTCGCGGCCCGGCCCTTGTCGGAGTTAACTCCGGCCGCAACGTGCCGCGTCCCGGAGCGGGGCCAGACAGCTGGCCGTCACGTGAAACTCGCGGCGCCGCGAGCCGTCGGATGCGACGACGAGTGGCACAGATTCTCCGCCGTCCGAAAGCGTCGAGCCCGGGAATTCTCTTTTTCGGGTGTGGGGGAGGAGAGGATAGAGGAGGAGTTGGTAGTGGGAGGTCACGTGAGTGGTGAGTCCTGCGGTCACCTGCCCTCGAGTCTCGGCGTGGTCAACGTGGGGCGTCGCACAGCTCCTCACTTCACTCAACAAGCTGATCAACCACTATCCAAGGTTGCCGCTACCAAGCTGTGGCCCTAAAAAAAATTATAGAGCGGAGCGGTGGTGTCTGAAGGAGTGGATAAAAGAAAACTTGGTGACGAGCGGATCAAGTAAATTCTTTATTCTAAAGATTAGTAGTATAAGATATGATAGCCGTTATCGAAGTGAAGACAACCTCGCTACTGTACTACAACCGATGAGATGAACAAGATTCTTTCTGTTAAAGAAGAGGTGGAAAAAAATGAAACGCCTTTTCATTTGATGAAAAGGACGCCGCAACTGAACTGAACCGGTGATTGCGATTGCAGCAGCTGCAGCGTGCACTAATAAAGCGGCTTTCACGAACGTCGCGGTCACCCGGGAAGGGCGGTGGCGCGAAGCGGAGGACGGCGTCACGTCGCCGAGGTACTAGTACCTTGGCCGCGCGAATGCGGACCGCCCGTCGCCGCCGTCCGGTCACGGATCACAAATCTTAGTCGCCCGTGTCGGCACTGTTCTGGGCGGGCAGTCAGGCACTCACTCATCATGGAGAGACCTGTGCCCAGCCGCGGGGGGCCAGCCCGCCAGGCCAACCGTCCGACGATGCGCTTGACGAGACTTGAACGTGGGCACCTGCCTGCATGCGCTGGCAGCAGGTTTGAAACCTCGGCAGTCGTTTTCATCTCGTGATTTTTTTGGTTTGTTCGGTGGACGGACCGGTGATCTCTGTAGCTTGTCAAAAATTGTTGAGCTAGTAGTAGCACAAACGTGATGCTTTGTTTGCTGTTTACTTACCCGGAATCAGAGGCTTTTCACTATAGTGAAAGCCCATGCCTCGTTTGTCGCGGCACGGGTAAAAAAATTGCAACATTACGCTACGCTCCTTCACTGCACAAACTGCAGGATCAGCGCGAAAATAGCATTTGTTAAGCGTAAAGCACACTACGGTTGCCTGCCCATGTTTAGCGCCACGCCAAACAACCTCTGAGGCTCAAACAGAGGTGGAGAGAGAGTGTGTACCACTGCTGCCGTACTTAGTACTACTACTTAACACAATTACAACAAACAACCTACCACCAGTCAAAAAATTAACCACGGATTAACCTCTATCGTTGCGAGCTCCACGACAAAGGCAGACCCAGCCGTGGCCCCAGCCGCCAGTGGCGGTGGTGGAGAGCCGGCCCCACGGCATCAGAAAATTTACCGTGCCCGCTTATATAATCGCGCCTCCACCCTTTACCAGGCCAAGCAAGCCACACCTGTCCCCTGTCGTCTCCCTCCGTCCGTCGGTCCTCACGTTTCGTCGCCTCGCATACCCCAGCCCAGTACAGTACTCGAGTGTACCGCACCACCCGCCACGCTGCCCGTCCACCCCTGGATGCGCCTCGCCCTCGCCGGCCATGGCCTCAGCCGTCGCTACCAGCATGCCTGCGGGACCGGCCGCTGCCGGTGCCATGTCGTTCGGGTGGCTCGGCCCGCGCCTCTCGTTCGGTGGACGAGACGCCGCTGCAGTCGCCGAGGATCCCGCGGTGTCGCCGCCGTCGAAGGTGGAACCCGCGGCCATCTCCAAGGAGTTCATCGACTTCGAGTTCAGCCTCGGAGGTTCGGCAACCATGCTGCCCGCGGACGAGCTGTTCGCCGACGGGAAGTTGCTACCCCTCCGGCCGGCAGCGCCCGCTGCGAAGGCGACTGCCTCGGAGCCGGAGCGTGTGCGGCGGGATACCTCGTTGGTTGAGGTGCCGCCGACGCCGGAGCGCGTGAAGGCGCTGCATCCGGCGGCAGTCGAGGCGGCCCTCGACCCGTACGTGTTCTCCCCCAAGGCGCCGACGTGTTCCAGCAGGTGGCGGGACCTGCTCCGGCTGAGGAAGGTCCAGACGCCGCAAAAATCTTCGCCGTCTCCTTCGGCATCGCCGTCCCCTGCGGCGTCAGCTACAGCTGCAGCGACTCCGTCGAGGGCGTCCAACTCTTCCGCCGCGAGGTCGCTCAAGCTCCTGCTGCTCCAACGGAACGGCGGCCGCGCGTCCGCCGCCGCGTCGTCGGACCTATCCGCGGCGCCGCTCCTTCGCGACAGCTCCGACTCGGAGGCGTCCATCTCCCTGCTTCCTCCCGCTTTTCCCTGTCCTCTTCGTCCTCCGGCCACTCCTTGGATTCCGTCGACCCCACGCCTCGCCACTCCCTCGATTCCGTGGATCCCACCCCTCGGCCTCGCATCCGCCTCGTCCGTTCACATCCCCACGCGCCCCAGCCTCACCACCCGCCCGTCATCGCGTCCTCCGCTCCGGCGCGTGCCGCCCAAAGCCCCGCACGCGCGCGCGCAGGCAGCAGCCCCGCCCGCCGTAGGCCCTCCACGACGCCGCCGCCGCCTAGCGTCTCCTCGGTCGACTCCCCGCGCATGAACGCCTCCGGCAAGATCGTGTTCCAGGGCCTGGAGCGCAGCTCCAGCTCGCCGGCCGGCAGCGCGCATTCCGCCATGAGGTCGCGCTCCCGCGTCATGGACCGGTCCTACTCCGCCGGCGTGCGCGCTACGCCGGTCGTGCTCAACGTCCCCGTCTGCTCGCGGCCGGTTTTCGGGTTCTTCAAGGACAAGAAGGAAGCCAAGGACGCGTCCTCCTCGGGGCGGCCGCGGTCGGCGCTTGGCCGAAGGACGACGACGCCGGCGGGCGGTGGCGTGAGCTGCAGGGATCTGGTCAATGCCAGCGCTAACTGACATCGTTCTGACTAATCTAGTAGTAGGATTAGTGGTGGTAGTACTATTAGCTAAGTAGTTGTTCTGTCAGGAAAAAAAGGGTAAACTGTAGTAGTATCAAAAAGAGTTTTGAGGTTTTGGGGTGCAGAGAGATTAGTTTGGGTTCTTGAAGTACGTAGTACTAGACAATTGGGAGGGTAGTTTGATGCGATCGCTGATGCTTGTTGCAAGCAAACCTGTGTGTCTTTTTGCTCCCTGTGAGCAATTGATTTGCAGACGATGCACCGTTTTGCTCCTGTAAATTTTGGCATGTTTTTTTGCAACCCTTCCCAGTTGAACATGAACGTTGCACTTGATCTCAAGTTACTACTACTAGTTGCATGATTTGAACATAGAGAAATCTTTTTTCTGCAGCATCTGTTGTACTAGTACTGTACTATCTGTTTGGATGTAAAAATGAAGTGGGTGGTGTTACTAATCATGACACATGTGGTACTGCTGTTAATGGCGGGCGAATTAACCATGCGCGTCGGCAGTAACTTTTGTTTGGTCTGGGTCGCACTTTTGTAGTACCTCGTATGCAGGGTTTAGAAAACGGTTTGACTCAAGAACAACCAGACATCATCAGTTTGATTGAAAACCAAAAAAATTAAAAAAATCGATTAGAAATCAAATAAAATTCGAAAAACGAATTTAAACGAGTTTGAATGGTTTGGTAGAGGTAAACCGTCCGATTTTTTCGGTTTATCAAATATTTTATTGGGTTGTTAAATTTTAAAAAGATCAATTTTTTCGGTAAGCTGTCTGGTTCTACGGTTTATCGATGGTTTTTTTTATATAATTTTTTAATTTTTTATAATTTTTAAAATTTTTAAACTGAAAAACAGAAAACCAAAAAGCCGGACCCGACCGATTTCATCCAACAGTTTGGCCGGTTTTGCAAACCTTGATCTCGTGTGTCCGGTTTGGCCACACTGGACTGCCTGGCCTCTGCTGCTGCTGTTAATTGATGGAGGTGCCGGTCGAAACAGAGGAGGTCCATGTGTGCTCCTGATCGGGCACTGTGCGCCATCCATGTGCAACCATCCTCCGTCTCTGCGCTGCGCACAAAAACTAGCGGGAAAAAAGGGCACCACCACTTTGGCCGCCCCCTCCTCGGTAACGTGGCTGGCTGGCTGGCTGGCTGGCTGCCCCGGCGACGATCCGTACGCCGTGGCGAACCCATGTGGCTGCTGCTGCTGCAGTCTATTCCCATGCCACGGTTAATTAATCTCAACTCTTGCTCGTAAAAAACAAAGTAATCTATGCTTAGCTTGCGAAGCTCGTCTTTATCACGGAGCAGTCTGTTTCGGCATCAGTTACGGCTGGTGGAGTGGTCAGCGTCTGATGAACCTCAGTTCCTCTTTATTACTACGCCCCTGATTTTGCTCTGTGCTTTTGGCTCCGTCTTTTGACTCGTCCCAGTCTTTTCTTCTTTCCTGAACGGCTGCTACTAGTAGTACTGTTCCGGCGCCATGGACGGAGACGCGGTAAAGCGTTTTTGTTTTGTCGTGCTCACGCATCCATGCTACGCTACTCTCCCATTATGCATTGCCACTTTGCCAGTTGCCACTCTCACTCTCCTGTCCACAGTATAAGCGCCTTCGCAGCGAAGTGATGAATGGCACGGCATGGGCATGGCAGCACTGTAGGGTTCGCCTTTGGCAGCGATACAGATTTCAATAACGCAGCTTGTACTGTAGCATTGGCGGCAGGATATGTGGGGTGTGCCTCGTGCAGTGAAGTTTTGACCGTAGTCGTCGTTTGACCAGGGTCCACCCGGAGCCGTTATGTTTACGTACTCCTGGTCTGTTAATGAACCACACCCGGTTTGCACTGTAATGTAACCTGAAAAGAACACAGAATCTCGCGCCTGCCCATGCCCATCTCCTGAAGAGTGAAGAACGAACGGTACTCATGGTGGCGGCGCGCAAACAGGACGACGAAGAAAACAACAGGCCACAAGAGGGCGGAGGGAGAACTGTAGGAGCGGGGGACTTGTATACTGGAGAATGCACGCGGCCATCTGCCTCTCTCATCAGCTCGATGGAGACTCCCTCCACCTTATCTCTCTGTTCCCCTGCGGGCTGCGGCCGTCTGATGCCAGATGAGTGGCTGGTCGATGGGTGCAGCCGTGCGGGCGACCCATGAGCCATGATGTGCGATGGGATGGGCGAGGCGCGCATCGATCCGACGGCTTGGATCGTCGGGCTCTGCCGCTGCCCCGCGGCGAAGTCCTGCCCCGAAGTGCACTGAGAGTTTAGTTTTTAGAACACTTGGCCTTACCCTTCGTTTTGAGCCGTGTCTAGGTAGAATCGGCAAGATTGAACCGAGGCCCGCCCGGGCACCGCCGGGGGGATAACCAGACCAACCAGTAGGCTTTCTTTCCGAAGTTTCCTCCCTTAAATCATTGAATTCATAGGCATAGGGGTGTCCCAGGCAGTGGTTCATTCAATGAGAAAGAAAGACAGGAGGGCAGGATTCGTCGTGTCGGGCGAATCCATTCTGGCAAAACCTCACAAGGGAGGCAGCACTGCTGTCTGCTGGACGTCCGGCACATACCATCGCTCTTGTTCAAATGGTCGCCGTAAGTAGGCCAGCCGAGCCGGCCTAGAACAAGTGGGTTTGGGCTCCCACTGGTACTACTTGCTGCTTCCTCGAGGCTCTAGGCTGTGTCGATCGAGCTTGTTCTTCTTCTTCTTGAAAAGAAGATTAGTATAAGTTAACTGGTGGGATCGTGGGACAGGTGACAGGTCCATAGACGGGTAATCGAAGATCCGAGCATCCGGCAGCCGTCGGCGGCCGAAAGCACCGCTCCATCCCGTGTCACTACTACTACTCACTAGACGGAGGACGGGAGGAGGTCATCTAAGAAAAGAGCGCGGGGTGCATTGCACATTGCAGCACAAAACCAAAATAGTACAACTCTATCGACAAGGAACGGGCGGGAACTGCCGGACAGATCGATGAACGCAATGGATCAGATGTAACTGCGAGCCCATGGGCCACAAACCCTCAGCCCACTCTACATGCTTGGAGCCCAAAACAGAGGCAGGATCGGACGGATGTGCAAAAGTCGATGATGCATGGTGGATGTACATGCAATTTGTATGGCTCCAACAGGATCCGAATGAGGTTACAGAAAGAAGTAGTCTGGCAGACTATTGTGGTGATATCGTTCTTTTTTTCTTGATTATTTATTACTATCAGACACTTTTTTTGTTCTTACACCTTCCTCGACTAATTAATACTTCGTACTACCTTGCTTAGCTCTGGCAGAACGTTCGGTCAAAGTCGTCACATCATCACCAAAGCAGAGACGATGGAGTTGAATTCGTTCCTTCCTTTCATTCATTTCGTACATGGATATGGATAATGGATGCACTACTCCAACAACGAAAAATGACACAAGCATGACCATGAAAATTTATTAGTGTAATAATACGGTATACACGCGTATAGTAGAAGACCAATACAAACTACTAGTAGTATCTAGGCTTGGTAGTATCTGCTCTGTTTCTAAAGCACGGACGAAATACAGAGATCGAAAATAACTTTACAATACTTGTCCTCGCTTAAAAAAGAGGAACAACAAACAGACGGCCGGTGACATCCCTTTTCTTAATAAAAAAAATGGAAAAAGAGATAACCCGCCTGGTTCTTTTTTATATCCACTCACAGAGTGTAGTTTAACAGCTCCGTTCAAAAAAAACTGGAGCACCTGGACTAAAAAGGTCAATATGTATTACCTGGACGGAATCATATGAAAACAGTAGTAGTACTAGGGAAAAGGGTAGCGGGCAAACGTAATGGCTTCGTCTTGGTGTTTCTGATGAGTGCAGCAGCCCTTGTCGTCGTGCTCTGCGTGCGACTCCTGCAATGGAACGGAACGGATGATGAGTTCACTTGACATGCAATCAGAATCAGTTAATTGCCTTTTCAAACAAAAACGTAATACTCCGAACTCTGTATTCAAATAAGCAAGGAAGCCTTTGGTGGGATTGAGGCGAATTTGAAGGTAGCGGAGGAGTTTGCTTGATTGATGCCTCGTCAATTTCAACCGTGCAATTTTATAGGCTCCCTGCGCGTACGGCCGATGAGATTGAGACTCCGGCGGAATCTCACCCGATCCTGTGAGTGATGGCTTGCGACGGATGCGATGCATGACCTGACCCATCGGCGGGCCAGCAGGGGGGGGGGGGGGGGGGGGGGCGGGGTTAAGGAATGAAAAGAAAGTAGCTAAGGGCCAGATTGAATTGAGTACTACTGACAGTGATCGAAGGGTGGCGCGCGTTGGCGTCGCCGGAGGACGATGGCGAGCACGGCGCACGCGAGGAGCCAGACGAAGTACGCCAGAAGGGCGAGCGGCCGCGCCGTGGCCGCCGGCTCCTTGACGGCGACGTTGATGCAGGAGGCGGACGCAAGGAGGAGGAGGAGGAGGTGCTTCGTGGCCATGGTGGATTATTGGTGGGGGTGGGAGGAGCCTCTCTCCCGATCCCGACACACGGAGGAGTGAGCCGTTTGCTTCGTGCGCCTGAACCCTGCTCGATCATCGCGCGTTTTTATAGGTCAATTTGCTCCGGTCTCCCGGGTGCTACTTCTAAGTGGATGGTTTCCTGGAAGAGAGCATTGAAACTTCACGGAAACGGAGCGAGGCAAGTGGCAAATCCAAGTTGAAAATCCTACGTGGTGGATCGAAGCGACGGCCAGGTATGCCTCATTTGGGTTGAGTACTGTACAACGTCACGTACGAGACGAGATGCGTGAGCTACTGCCGGCTGATTGAGTACTTATCCTAGATGGATCTCTGTCTGTCACATCGATCCTTGCTGGAGCTTTCGCCTGCAGAGACCAGAACGGAGAAAAGGCTATATATGTGTTCAACCACGAGATGTAAAACAAAGCCACGCTTTCTCTCAACACGATGACGTGCATATACTACTACTCTGTATTCTGATAGAAGGTTTTAGATAGGAAAATAAATATTATGAACAGTTTAGAAATTGCTATGTTGCAAACGTAAAAAACCATAAAAACATATTTATTATATTAAATAATATTTTTATGTAAAAATGATACTCTCTACGTTCTCTTTTACTTGTCGTCATTGACTTTGATCGAAAACTATGACAGTTCCTCTTATTCAAAAAATAATTCAAATGTGTAAAATTAAAAATTAAGATTAATACATTCAGATAAATTAAATCATAATAAAATATTTGATATTTTTAATTTTTTAAAATAAGACGAATGATCAAAGTCAATGATGACACAAAAAAGAACTGATGGAGTATATATTAATTTCAAATAAGTTTTATATTAATTTTAATAATTTCTCTCAACGGATTAATGTTTTGAAGACCGTATCGTCCAAACTAATACTACCTCCATCCAAAAAAAATGATGTATTTACTGTAATGCCCCTTTGAAGCATGTGTAAAAGAACCCAAAAGTGCACATAGATTGTTACTGTAGTAGTCAATCTGAACCAAGTCGTCGTTGATATTGATAGTAGTATATGAATATACCAGGATTTTCCTGTGGTTTGGTGGGTTCCGTAGTGTGTACGCGCGGTGGAGATGGACGCATCCATATATAGAGCTGTCTCACGCGTCCAAAGTTGCTTTGGGTCGGCACGCAAGCCAGGGTCGGCACGCAAGCCAGACAATTTCGCACTACACGTGAAACACTACTACGGGGATCGAATAGGGAAATTCATTCCATATATTTCCATAGATGTACACCTCTCTGCTCTTAAATTAATATTGTAAAAAATTTACATTGAATTATTATTAATATACTAAACACTAATGATAGCAATTAAATTCATCTGATTTGTAGTTGATAAATATGATATAGTTATTGTTAGGGCATAATGGACCACAAACAACGCACGACAGTCCTATTTGATGATATAGGTGGGACCATGGAATGCAACTAATGGATGGTCTGAAATACTAGATGAATATATCAAGCGGTGTTATTTTTTTGCATTGTTGGAGAATCTAAATCCCGACAGGCAGTCACGCTCAACACCGATGGAGGGTGGAATGTTTTCCTTTATCTAATAGTGCTACTCCTACTGTAGTACTCCCAGTTGCAAAAGACTTTGCAAGGTTTTTGGGTAGCTTGATCAGCAAGGCAGTACGCGCACACCAAATTAAACCGATCCACCAACCAAGACACAAATTAGCTTATCCCGCTACCACAATATTTGTCACCATTCTATACTAGTACTAGTAGTACTACATATGTTGGAGAAAGAAAGAAAGAAAAAAAAATATCCACTTAGTCTTCCGTCTCGCTTGGCAAGGACACTGAGCAGTTCGGAGGAGTAGATGATTTTTAGTTTATGCTTACTTTGTTGGGCATCCTAGTTGGGCCAATTCCGACGGCTTTTCCGTGGAACGAAAACGGCCTCCTACATGGTAGCTCTGCTGCTGCCATGGGCCTCGCGCACCTGTTGATCTCACTAGCTAGCTCGTAGGCCCAATGTTAATTAATTAAGCTTGCCAGATTTTTCTCTCCCAAAGCTTCTCCAAACCTTATGATTCTATTTTTACAGTAGAACAATATAATGGCTGTCAAGTTGGATCGACGCAAATCTTGTGAAACAAAGTGTTGTAGCGAACGTACTAGTAGTACTACTCCACTCTAGTAGCAGCAACCTCGAAATCGTTGAAGCAACAGTTAATTCTCGTACGTCTCTATAAACCTGCTGCTGTGTGCATCTCTCCTCTACTACACCGGCCGCATGGCGGATGCTGGTTGCTGGGAGAGTGATAAAAGACATAACACCGGTCAGAAGCGGAGGAATCCCTAACCTGAAAAAGGCCCAAACTCTGAAGCCATGCTATGCTGTTATTACCAGTAGTCCAGTACTGGTGAGTACCAGTAAGTAGGCTACGGCCGCGAAAGCCTGTTACGAAGTACTATTACGAAATACTCCCTTCATTCCTTTTTTATGTGTTACTGTGAAAGTTTAAATTTTCGTTCGAAATCAACTGCGAAGAAACAATAGAGTGAGTACTGTCCCCTGGTCATGCCTGCATGCGGCAGCCGTGTGCCGTCTGGCGGTCGAGGTCCTGGTCCATCCATGACCGGCTCTAGTCTAGCGTGGCAGCATGCATGCAAATGGTTTGACACAGCGGTTCATCGACTTTTAAGCAAGCTGGCCTGGCCCGTGGTTCTTTTCATGCTCGTATCGTATTGTGAGGAGGGACTCTTCGAGACAGGACAGCAGCTGCTGCTGCGCACCCGGCCCGCACACGTGCGCCCATTTTTTTACTTCACGCCTTGTGTACATCATCGTCGTCTCCCTCTGCTGTTTTTGCTCGTGTTTCGACGCAAGGAAGCATGGATGATTACTGGAAAAAAAATAAATTTGCTACTAACTTGGGTCCATTTCGATCTTTATGAATCAAGTCCACTGTGTTGCATACTGTGTGCCGGCAGCACAATTTGTACTAGCCGCGATGGCGATGCTCACAGAAGTACACTGTGCGTACAAGGCCAACGTACAAATGACGCACACCGTACGAATATACAGACCAATGTTACGTAGTACGTACGGTCTCTCTCTCTCTCTCTGATGTCTGATCTGATCAGGTTTGACAAACAGGGCGCCTCCCTCCCTGCCCTGCAAGCGTTTGTTTGTTCTTTTGTGATCGATGTGAGGTGACATCTCCATACCCCCCTCTCTGCTCTGCTCTGCTCGCTCGCCATAAATGCGCGCGTCTCCCCTGCCCTGCAGACAAGAGACCGGCCATGGCGAAAAGACGGAGGATGGATGAGAGAGAGAGGGTGTGAAGTGACAACTGAGGTGACAACCTTTTGTATAATCAGCGGAAAAAGAACCGTCTCTCTCCTCTGCTTGACCCACGAGGTTGATATCTGCGCCACGCGTGGGCCATGGCTCTTTCCCGTTTCTTCTTCCCCGGCTTGGCTGGCCCTGGCCGTCTCTTCCTCTTCCCTTCCCTCCAGCATAAATAGGGCTCCGTCCAGTACTTTTCTTCTTCTCCCCCCGTCACCAAGTTTGAGCCCGCCGGCTTCTCAAGACCCCTTTTTTGGTTCTCTCCTCCTCCTCCTTGAGGTAAGCTCTCGCACTTTACTTGATCAATTGATTTCCAAGTTTGATTGCTAAGTTTGGGGAGACGATCCACTTATAGTTCCCTTGATTTTCGTATTGTCTTCAGTATGCTTTCCAGTCTGCACCATGCATGCGTTGGCAGCACATGTGGTCGAATAGTCTCGTCCTTAAAAGCCGCATTGCCCGTCCGTGTATTATGTGTTGTTTCCTTGGTCTCAATCACACGGAATCACTCAATCATGGATTCTGATAAGCTAAACAGATCATATAGGCACGCCGATCGTACACAGTACACACGCGCATGATGAACCAAGGGACCTGTTACAGGCTTGCAGCTACCTAGTACCGCTCCTGGCTTTAACTGGGGCTCTTTCCCGAGATGCGTCAAGCAATCCAATGCCGAAAGCTGAGAACAGTGGTACTCCTATACAACGATCCACTGTGTGTGTCTGCACTGCACTAACCAAGAAACTGAGACACTGCTGATCGCCGGTTATCATGCTTCCCACAGCGATCATCAGCGCACACGCGCTGATCTGTTTTAATTTTTGCTTCAGCGAGATCAAATTTTTCTTGGGCTTTGTTTTTGCTTGCAGTGCTTACTATATTCTGCACGTTTGAGTTTGCTCGTAATTTGCATTTTCGACATATATGTCTGTTACTTTCCGTCAGTTCTTGCGTGGCTTACATATCTAGTGAACAGATCAGATATTTAGATGATGATCCAAACATTTGCGTATGCATTCAACAATTAGCTCCAACCTAGTACTGTTGAAACCCTAGTTCTATGAATGAAGCGACGACTGCTAGTATGAATGAATATGATCAGCCCATGATTCATTATGGCCTTTCTTGTTTGACCGCGGGTCATACTGTTGGACTAACACAGCATATGGCGCGGTATGGACACTCTGCAGGCGTGCAGATCTGAGCTGAGCAGATCACCACCAAGAGGCGATCGACCGAGCCTATGGAGATTTCCGTCGTCGTGGCGGCCGCGGCGGCGGACAGCCCGGGAGCCGGCGGCGGCTCGTCGTTGGCGCGTCCGAGCCGGTACGAGTCGCAGAAACGCCGGGACTGGCAGACGTTCGGGCAGTACCTCCGCAACCACCGGCCGCCGCTGGAGCTGTCCCGGTGCAGCGGCGCGCACGTGCTGGAGTTCCTGCGGTACCTGGACCAGTTCGGCAAGACGAAGGTGCACGCGGCGGGGTGCCCCTTCTTCGGCCTCCCGTCGCCGCCGGCGCCGTGCCCGTGCCCGCTGCGCCAGGCCTGGGGCAGCCTCGACGCGCTCGTGGGCCGCCTCCGCGCCGCCTTCGAGGAGCACGGCGGCGGCACGCCCGAGGCCAACCCGTTCGCCGCGCGCGCCGTCAGGCTTTACCTCCGCGAGGTCCGCGACAGCCAGGCCAAGGCGCGCGGCATCGCGTACGAGAAGAGGCGACGCCGGCGGCACCCGTCGGCGGGGACGAACAAGCAGGCCAAGCAGATGCAGGACCACCACCGCCAGCAAGAGACCAGTGCCGCCGTTGCCGCGCCGCCTGATCTCGCGCCGCACTTCTTGATCCCGCACTCGCACTTCTTCCATGGCTATCAGTACTTCCCGCCGGCCACTACTCGGGCCGCCGATCAGGCGCAGGCAGGCGGCCCGATGCCGGCCGTTGGAGTCGCCGGGGAGGACATGATGCTGGCGATGGCGGCGGACGGGCACGGCGCCGGGTACATGATGCCACTCTCCGTGTTCCACTAGCAAAGGAGGACGTTTTAGCAAAACATGATGCCGCTCTTCAGAACAGCTGCATGCCATGTTGTAGAAACTAGAAAGATGTTTTAGGTGGCGTATTATGTGTTCAGGTTTTTCTGATGGTCGTACGTCGCGCCATTTGATTATCCAGCTTAACCTGTATGCCGCACGCATCGTCATGTGCTCCGTACGTATTGTGTAATACTATGATGGCGTACATCGGCTAACCAGCGTTGCCTTTTGCTTGTACTGGAATTATGTAGGGCGGCGTTTTAAAAACCGGAGGACTTACTTGTAGTAGGAAATTTGTGTTTGATGATTCAGTTATGTGAAATGTGATTCTGATGGGAGTTTCATATGTGATCCCTCCTCCTTTTTTGAAGTGTTCAGCTATAAGCAGCCGGCCTCAACACAATATGTAGCAAACAACCAAAAGCATCAAACTCGCTTATTCTAAGATTTCAGCTCATTAGAAACAAGCTGTTCACATTCGGGAGTTCATGAAATGACAGAATCGCACTATTACATTCGGCTGATTAGCAAATTAGTTTGCACAGCTGCTGGTTGAAGGTCGGAAGGACTGGGCGGCGTTCACATGGGTTTAATAACAAACGAAAAACAAATTCAAATCGTTTTCTTTTTGTTTTCCTTCTGAAGAGCGATGATGAGTGATGCCTGATTTGGTTTGCTTCGCGAGATGGGTGATTTTCCCTGGAGTACTGTTCGGTACCTCGTCCATGCATCAGTTCAATCAACGCATCCATACTGTATGGAAAATTTTGACCAGGGTTGCCGCATGCATCGATGTTTGAAGCCCGCCCCCCCCCACACCCCCCCACCCCCCCCCCCCCCCCCCCCACCCCGATCGATCGACCCACACGCCCGTTGCCTGCAAATGGCATGCATTCAGGAAGCAGTCCAGGACGCAGTCGATTGGTACTGCATGTCTTGTCACACGGACGATTCCGTGTGAAGCAAGCGACATGTTTTTTCTTTTGAAAAGATCTTGCTTCCTGCAGGCCACGTTATAGGTTTTGGATTTGACGAATGGACGGAAGATCGCCTTCAACTGGGGAAGCAGCTCGCTGCTGCACCCTGCCAGACGTGCCGGTGCAGATAAAGAGAAATGAAAACAACCGACTGCCAGTCCCGTCTTTTCACTTTAGAACCAGGAGTAGTAGTAGTATTAAAAGAGAAATGAAAAAAACAGTCGACGTGCCGAGCAGTATTTCTATTTGGGGACCGATGATTTCTTATCACATTTTCTTTTATTCATCAAAATTCTACAAGAAGTATTAAAAATTCTACAAGAAGTACAGATCTAAACGTACATTTTGGTATACGTAGGAACATTTTGGTACTGTAGTCTAGGTTGTCTCGAAAAAATTGAGAGGCTGCATGCTGAGCGACCGAGACCGAGAGCGAGCGAGATGGCAAGCACTGCGGCCAGTTGATGTGACCGATCACGGTCAGCCGTACTCCACGTGTCGGCTTGCCGGCGTCCTCGGCGCCTTGCCTGCGAAGCCGCTAGTAGCTTTGACCACCCCTACTACGTGCTGTAGCAGTAGTACTGTACGAGTACGTGTGATGCGCGCGTTCGCCGCTCAGCTCGGTCATCCGGTCCGCTGATGTCCGGGCCCGACCAAGAAGATGGTCTTGTAGAGAATTTTTTTTATTTTTAGCATTAATTTATAATCAAATTTTATTACTAACAGGCGGATCGAAAAATTTGCAAAACTAACATGCCTGTCGCCCAACGTGTGGGCGATTTGAGATTGTCGCCCACTGGGAGGGCGACTTCTGTGTGTAAAAGTCGCCCTCATAGTGGGCGATTTTTAGAAGTCGCCTACACGTGCGCAACTTCTAAAAGTCGCCCACTAAGAGGGCGATTTTTACCTGGCAAAAAAAAAAAATACGTGTACTAATATATAAAATTCATACATAAATTAGAGAAAGAAAACAATATAGTACATAATTAAAGATAGAGTGGTGATACAAAGAAGAGTACAATGGCATGTGCAGTAACTAATATTAATAACCTAAATCTATCGGTTAGCGTGTCTATGCATAACATGCCTTAGGTAATTGAAAAGTACGGAACACAATGCCAAATCTACTGCGTGAAGCGAAGAAATTTCTCCTTCCCCTTCCTTGCACTAGTCGATGAAGATTGTGGAGGTTCGTTGTGTCGGTTGTTCCGTGCCTCCTCTTTCATTTTTAGTTGTGCCTCACGAGGTTGGAATTGTTCCTCCTGAATCTTAAGTGTTACCTCTCGCTGAACTAGCTGAGCATGACGCCTCTTGAGCTCATCTTCTTTGCCTTTCAAACGGATCTGTTGTCGAATGACTCGACGCTCTTGTTCTTCCATGGCAAGACGTGTTTCGTCTCGAGCTTGTGTCTGCCTCGCATAGTATTGGACTTTGGTCTCAACTTCTTTGGGCAAAGGGTCGAGTGGCCTTGTGTCGACCCATTGCATAAATGTGCAAGCCTGCATCTATATTATGGTTAGTTACAGTGCGCACGAAGAAACTAATGATGCAAACAAGAGTACGAATGGAAGCACCTTGAAATCATCATCTATGTCGGGACACTTGAAGAACCTACACCCATACTTGTCCCGAGGTAATGGGTCAGTCCAAACTTGCAGCCAGCTACGGAAGCCGCAATGGCATTTGGGCCGCTCATTCCATGAAGGAGTCGCTTTTGGATCATCCCTCCATGTCGACATAACTTGCAGGTGGAAAGAGTATTCTCGTCGAACGGTTACTGGATGACTTGAGCTATGGCGGTAGTATGGGTTATATAGAGGGCGCGTGTGTTGGTCCATAGACTATGTCTAGCCTATAACATAAAGCAAGCTGCATGGACCAAGGAATCCGATGCATTGGATGCCTGTATGTAGACACTGTTTATGATTAAACGTTCACTGTAAGGAATATGCTTGTCGTCCACCTAGTAGGCGACTTTCCCTGGCTCCTCTGCAGCACGCGGCTGTGGTCCCTGTCGGCCACGCGGCTGTGGTCCCTGTCGGCGACTTTTTGCCCACTGGCCTCCGAATAAATTTGGCCCCGCAGTGCTGCTGACGTAAAGAAAAGAGAGAGAGTGGAGGAAGAGGAAGAAGGAAAATAGAGAAGGGAGAGAGGAGGAAGAAGGGAAAGAGAGACGGGAGAGAGGAGGAAGAAGGAGAGGAGGAAGAAGTAGAGGAGAAGAGAAAGAGGAGGAAGAAGGAGAGGAGAAGAGAAAGAGGGGTGCTGCCTTGTGTATAGCGAAGGTATTAAAATTTCTATATATTATGTTTGTGTTGCTTAGAGTATACATTTGGATATGTTAGTTATAGTATTATGTTGTGTAAATACCGTGACAATAATTGAAATAATCGATCATGGTTGTAGGTAGAATGTCAAATAAGCTAGTATTTCAGATTTTCTATGGTCAGGGAGACATTGTGGAAGGTCCATGTGGGGTTGATCTGTCATCATTTCCGTTCATATTAAAGGGTATATCAAGACCACAGGAGAGGACAATTAGGGGTGTTCAGAACTGGTTGATGCGTGTTTTTGAGCTCGATACAGACCAATACACAATGCATGTGAAGGGTCTTATTAGTCGTGCAAGGCAGGGATTTTATTGGGAGTTAATTGATCTGAATGGAACAACCATATGGAGGAAGTATATAGAGAAGGCAACAGAACGTGGGTGGCCTCTAATGCTTCTGGCACAAGCACATATGAAAGAGGTGGCTGCTGCTGATTTGGTTGACGTAGAGGAAGAACATGGTACGGAAGAAAAGGAAAGGATGGGGAACGATCAGCAAAATGATGACGAAGAAGAGAACCCTATTGGTATGGAACCAACTGGTGAAGCAGATGAAGGGGAGCGTATTACGCATTTGGTTGATGAGATGCGTAGGGAGGATATGGAGCATGAAAATATTTCTGAAGATGACTCATCCGACGACGAGGATATTGTGCCTGTTCCTGCAGAGTGGAATAATATGAACTTTGCAAATCTTCGTGTCACCGAGGGGTACTCTGTTCCATGGGAGTACCATGAGAATGAAGTAACAGAGGGAGCTATTTACAAGAACAAAGATGCTGTTCGAGATGCTGTAAAGTATTGGTCTCTTTCAGTGAGAAGGTCATTTGTTGTTGCAAGATCTACAAAGAAGCTATATGATGTGAAATGTGTATTGACAGGTTGTCCATTTCGGGTGCACGCTTATGAGGAGAAATGGACAAAACTATGGAAATGTTCCATAGTGAAAGACCATACATGTGAATTACAAGAATTGGAGAAGTGCAATAGTGCTCTGACCTCAGAGTTCATTGCAAACTACATGTATGCTAGAATTGTGGAGAACATCTACTACGAACCGAAATCTATAATCAATACTATAGAGGAGGATTTCAAGTACACAATTAGGTATTCGAAGGCCTGGAAAGCGAAGCAGAAGGTGATGGAGCAAAGGTTTGGTTCGTACGAAGCATCTTATGACAACCTTCCGCGGTTGTTAGATACCATCAGAAGAATGTTGGTACGTATTATGACATAATGGATTTGGAAGACCCTCTTATATCTGGGAAGCTAATACTTCATCGGGCATTTTTTGCTTTTGGCCAATGCATCAACGCATTCAGGCACTGTAGGCCTATCTTGTGTATGGATGGTACGTTCTTAACTGGAAAGTACAAAGGTCATATTCTGACTGCCATTGGAGTAGACGGGAACAACCAAGTGTTGCCGGTGGCTTTCGCTTTCGTTGAAAGCGAGAGCACTGATAGTTGGTACTGGTTCCTTGAGCGGGTCAAGTTGGCAGTTGTGCAAGGACGCCCAAATGTTTGTGTCATACATGACCGACATGCAGGACTCTTAAGAGCTATAATGGATATGAAATATGGTTCAGCTGAACGTGGTCTTCCAGCATATTGGACCGACATACAATCTAGATGGTGTATGAGACACATGGGTGCAAACTTTTACAGGCAGTTCAAGAACAAACAATTGATGAACCTGTTCAAGAGATTGTGTAGCCAGAGTCAACAGAGGAAATTCAATGCTATGTGGCAGCGTTTGGATGAATTAACAACGAAACACACTGAGGAGATATCAGGTCGGGTGAATCCTAATGCAGATGAAATGCCAGTTCCTTTATGTGACCTGCCAACAGATGGTCCTAGAAATATTGTTCGAAGGGCAGGGTCATCTATCCAATGTTTCTCGCATTGGATTGAGCAAGAGCCTAAAGAGAAGTGGGCACTTCTATATGACACCGACGGTGCAAGGTATGGAATCATGACAACTAATCTGGCAGAGGTATATAACTGGGTTGTACGTGGTTTGCGGGGTTTACCCCTTGTCGCTATTGTCGAAGGGATTCTTCATGGCACATGCAAGTATTTTCGAGAGCGGTATGCAGCAGCAACTAATGCTATGGCCGATGCAAATTTAGTGTACTCAGGCTTTATGACAAAGTATATGGTTGAGAAGATTCAAAGGGCAAGTTTGCACCGTGCAAGACCTATGGGCACTGCAGAGAATCGATTTGAGATTTTGTGTAAAGACAGGAGTCGCCGGGGTGCGAATCGTGAGAGGACAGTGTAAGAATGTATTCTCCGTAATGAAGAATGCATTTGTTCATGCATGAAGCCGAAGTTGTTGCACAGGCCATGTTCACATGTCATAGCGGCATGTTCTCTTACAAATTTCTCTTCGAGTCGTTATGTGTCACATTACTTCTTCAAAGAGATTATAATGACAACATGGAATGCTGAGATATATGGCTTCGGAATATTCGGGACCTTCACCAACAATCCAGGCCCTAACTTCCTTCGTGGTCCTGATAAAAATAAATTGAGGCAGAAGCGTGGTCGTCGCAACACTCGGCGTATTCGGAATGATATGGATGAGTCTGAAGTAGGAAGACAAGAAAAAAGATGTACCAAGTGTAACGAGTCAGGACATACATACAAGCATTGCACAAAGATGAATTCAATTGGTGCAGCTGAAGCTGGTCCCTCCGGTACTACACAGGATGGTCGTCGTCCTCGCCAACGTCGTCCAAGACGTGCCAATGATGGCATTGCTCGTTGAACATGTAATTCCATAGTTTCAACTTTACGTACGACCTTTCTTGTATTGCGGCTTGTCAAATTTGATGTACGAACTTTATGCATGACCATGTGAGAAACTTTTTAATGGCCGTGAAATGCGCGAAGTATCTAAATGAAAAATAAGTGCACACTTCAAATTGTTACAATATAAATGAAGCTTAAACGTGTCATAGAAGATTGAAAATACGAATATAGTACCATGTAGCATACAAATATCATATGCCATACATTAGGAATCCTAATTCCTACCACGCTTAGCGGTAGGCCTACGTACCCTATCCCGACGTCCCGCGCGCACATGGTCTGCAGAGTACGTGAGTGGCGACGGTGGAACTGTCTCCCGCGTAGGACGGCCAGAAGGTGCTGCAGTCAAGGACGGATCCTGCGACGCCTGTGTAGGTGGTGGTGCACCACCTAACTGCGATGCAATAAGAGTATCCTGCCGTCCGTGATCAATAAACGCGTCGAAGTCGAACCCAGGTGATGGTGATCGGCCGTACTGCTGCTGATGTGGCGCGATCTCGTCCTCCACCTCGTCCTCGTCGTAGTCACGGGTAGAAGACCCTGCAATACAAGCGAAGTTTGAAATATTATATGAATCCATATATACGATAATATCACTTACAAATGTCGGATGAAAGTTACATATTACCTGGTGCCATCTGTGGCACGTGAGAAGAGCTCGGTGCGGCATATGTAGAAGGGCAGGTCGAAGTCTGTGCCGCAGGTGGCATGTGTGAACTGCTCGGGGCGCCATATGGAGGTGGCCAGGTCCAAGTTTGTGTCGCAAGTGACACTTGTGAACTGCTCAGGGCGCCATATGGAGGTGGCCATGTCGAAATCTGTGCGGCAGGTGGCACTTGTGAACTGCTCGGGGCGCCATATGGAGGTGGCCATGTCGAAATCTATGCGGCAGGTGGCACTTGTGAACTGTTCGGGGCGCCATATGGAGGGGGCCAGGTCCAAGTCTGTGCCGCAGGTGGCACGTGCGAACTGCTCGGGGCGCCATATGGAGGTGGCCAGGTCCAAGTCTGTGCCGCAGGTGGCACGTGTGAACTGCTCGGGGCGCCATATGGAGGTGGACAGGTAGAAGTATGTGCTGCGGGAATAAATATGGAGTGTGAACATGAGTTTGAAAAGACTATACTGTTACATACGCCATATGTTGCTTACATTGTGGAAAACTTGGTCTAGGAGCTGTGTCCCTGGTCTCCACAGTTGTAGTGCGTGGACGCGTACCTGCTGAGTGTGCAGGTGGCCGAACCACGTCTGAGTCTGCTCGACAAGAGCTGCACCTGACAGCGTCAACGGCTTTGTCATAGATCCTCTTCAGTGTCGCTGACAACTCCTCGGTGGTGAGCTGAATACCCTGTCGCACATGGTGCAACAACGATCCAGACTCCACGGCTATGTCCTTTAGCATATCAATCTGTAAAATGTACATATCAATCTGGTAAGTTCATTTCTCACGACATATTGAAGTAATTCAAAAGTGGATAGTACATCGTACCGCCAACGACGAGGTCTGATCTCTATGTCTGGGGTAGGAGTCACGTAAGGATGGCGTGTGACGTTGTGGCTCCTGTGGTGTGTAGGTCACCCTGATGCGTGTGCGAGGTGTGTACCAACGCAGGTACTCCTCGAACGCGTGAGGTGTGAAGGGTCCGGAGGGCTGAGTCACATCCTCGAGCGCCTCAGCCCACTGCTGGATCCATGGCTCCATCCGCGCGTACCACAGCGCCCCTACTCCCTGTCCTCTACGTGTATACCTATAGTGCACGTTCATACGATGATCAACAAACAGTATTAAAATGTGGAGGTAGCAAAATAAGG
Organism: Oropetium thomaeum; assembly: GCA_001182835.1. Taxonomy (NCBI): domain Eukaryota; kingdom Viridiplantae; phylum Streptophyta; class Magnoliopsida; order Poales; family Poaceae; genus Oropetium; species Oropetium thomaeum. The sequence continues at coordinate 29,229 of LFJQ01000172.1, read as the reverse complement.
AATGAAGTAACTTACGAGTGCACTGCAGGTGGAACCGCACGGCACATGGGGATTGGGAACGGCTGGTGAAGACCGAACTGGCGCATAACCCGATGGGGTGAGTACTCCTCGACAATCACGTCAAAAACTAGAGCTTTCCGACTCAACCAGTATTGACTGTCCCGCGTGCACAAAGAGGACAGACCAGCTGGTGCTCTAGAGGACACAGCGTGCTCACTGAACGGCTGCCAAAGCACGTCCTCCTCCGGGTGCATGCGGTCCACCTCCATGACATACTCCGGGTACGCCTTATGCACCTGCATGTTAGCCCAACGACGCTGCATGAAATAATAATTTGGTTACTCATTGCAGAAGAATTATATGTAAAGTAATAATTTATTAATAATATGGCGTACCCAACGTTTGCACCATAACGTGCCCATTGTCGGTCCGTCCTCGTCAGCGTCACCGTACAAACTGTTGTCGTAAGGGTGTAGCGGCACTGTCGGTCTCCCGATACTGAACCGCTCGTAGCACCACAACTGCAGTAACAGAGGGCACCCAGTGAACACCGCGTTCGGCTCCACCTTTGTGCAAGCAACACAAAGGCCCCGATACGTCGCTGCGAGTACAGCGGAGGCCCAACTATACTGAGGCACTTCGTCTACAGGGGCATCAGCGATCTCCCGAGCAAAGTGGATCAGCTCCTTGCCCACAGAGTTCCCATGCGAAGTTGTGAACATGATCCATCCGAAGAACCACAACAAATACGCCTCCAAGTGCCGTGACACAGTAGCGTCATCAGCGTCTGGGTGAATGTAGTCAGCCTGCATGCAATTTTTGAGTACCGAAAATGAAGAAATGTAACATTAACTTGGTGATAATATTTTCGTATTTTAACATATGATTACCTGAAACTGTAGCAACCATTTCTTCGAAGGTCCATGGTGCTGGGTGGCATCTAAACCACGGAGAGGCGGCAACCCTGGCCGACGAAGAACGCCCTGAAAGCGGGCAACAAGCTCCTCGCGCCAAGTGACAGGCACGTCCGGAGCACAGACAGCAGCACCAGCTACAGGAAGCCCGAACAAGAACGACACATCTTGAAGTGTTGGTGTCATCTCCCCACCCGGTAAGTGAAACGTGTTAGTCTCAGGCCTCCATCGATCCACAAATGCAGCAATAAGGGGGCGGTCAAAATTAAACCGCTTCGCAGGATCCCGCATTTCACCATCAGCTGCCGTGGCCTCCACAAGTCTGCACAACGGAAGAAGACCAGCTCTGCGTAATCTGCAATATTCGTCGTACCATTAATTTCTCTATCATGAACAAAACGTACTACTAATAATAGCAACATAAAGTCGGATTTTATAAATGATATGTTTACCTGGGAATCCAACGCTCGTCTAGTGGTAGCAGCTCAAGTGGCACACGAGGCCGCAAAACAGGTAGGTCCTGTCCTTTCACCGCACTCAAGTACGATCGGTGTCGCTGATCCTGCTGTGGATCGAGCAACTCCGGACAGCCTTCGTGAACTACTGCCATTATTACAATAACCTAACATATAACATTGTATTTATTATTTAAAACTAAAATATACTACAAAACAAAATATACACTAATACTAATAAAATCGTTATATACTAATGCTACACTATTAATACAAAATCTACAACTCCACTATTAATACAAAATCTACAACTCCACTAATTCAACTTATTACAACTATTTACTAATAATCCTAAATTCTATTAACAAATTACACTAGCAAAAGTATGCTACTAATCCTAACATATTTTCACAAATACAATAAAAACTACACTAGTAATACTAAAATATTAAAATTATTTTATACAAATTTAATATAAATAAAAATACTACTATAATCGTAATAAACTAGTGCTACACTATTAATACATAATATTACAACTCCACTAATACAACTTATTACAACTATTTACTAATAATCCTATATTCTATTAAGAAATTACACTAAGCAAAACTACGCTACTAATACTAACATATTTTCATAAATACAGTAAAACTATACTAATAATACGATAATATTAAAATTAATTTATATAAATTTAATATAGATAAAAATATTACCGTCGCAATATGCAGAAGACCACCCCTCCCTTCTTCTTCTCCTATCCTCTCCTCCTTTTCTTCCTCCTCCCTCCCTTCTCCTTTTCTTCCTCCTCTCTCTCTTCTCTTCACTCCCTTCCTCTCTCTCCTCTCCTCTCCTCTCTTCTTCCTCTGCTCTCACTTCTCTCGACGCGCCGACGGCCCTTCCTCTCCCTTCTCTTCTGTTTTGTCCGGGCGGGCGGGCGGCGCGCCAGGCGTCGATTTTATAGTGCGGGGGCGAGCACGAAAAGTCGCCCACACGGTGGGAGATTTTTCTAAAAAATCGCCCACCGTATGGGCGATTTTTCTGCGCGTCCAGAAGTCGCCCACACAGTGGGCGACAAGCGTAAATCGTCCACTTTGTGGGCGACTGGCATGCTAGTTTTGTAAATTTTTCGATCCGCCTGTTAGTAATAAAATTTGATTTAAAAATAATGCTAAAAATAAAAAAAATTCGTCTTGTAAATGCTAGTACTGCTGGTGTACCATGATGACATTGGCATGGGCCGAGATCAAAGCCACGACTGCTCGCGGATTGCTGACTGCGTGAATGCTTCACGACCCATACACTTTGTTCGTCTGATCCATCGCAAACATTTTACTGCTGCTTGCTCCATACATCGTTCTCCCTTCATTTTAAATTACTTATATTTTTAGTCTTCAATATTTTTCTTAAATTATTTGTATTTCTTATTTTTTAATACACATTTCTCTTCTCTCAATATATTCGGATCTCTATCTCTTTATTTCTCATTTTTAGTGCAGCTATTATATTTTTTTAATCTACATATCGATAACTAAAAAAACAAATAAGTTAAGACCAACAGAATACTACTTAGTAGCTAGTGACCATGCAGCACGTCGGTCGTGATCATTTCGGTCTTCATGTCTAGCAAGCTGAGTCCTTCCGTTTTAGTAATACACTCCTTCCGTTTTAGGAATAATAGATGAAGTTTTAGATTGAGATATGAAAATAAGAAAATTAGTAGAGATAGATGTACATAAAACAAATATAAATGAGATATATATAAAAACATATTAAAAAATAAAAAAAGTAATATTGAAAAGTGAAAATGTTAAGTATTTTAAAAAAGATTGAGACGACTAACCACAAGTGCTTGTGCTTCGTACATCGGTACATACGTCTGCTGGCACCATGCACGCGTGTTTATCGCTACGATGAAACAATACGCCTATTCTACGGATTTGTTTTTTTAGAGCGAAACGACTATACTACGTGCACGTGTGAGTAGAGAACAAGAGACGATGCGGGTCCAGCCCACTTCTGTGCGCGCTAGTACTAGTAGCATGGAAGAGATTAGGCCGGCTCCACTCATTTCGGCCCACAACCTGCGAGCCTTCCTTCCGTTGTGGGTTTGTGTAGGACTCCAGCCCATCACTGTCGTATACTTCTACTAGTACTTACTGATGAAAAGAAAAGAGAAGGAAAACGAAGCGGTCCGAGTGACGGAGGAAACGAAGCAAAGCAACGAGCCAACAACTCCTTGGCAAAAGTACAGACGGCGTCTCGTTTCCTGTCTCCGGCAGCGGCAGGCGGCGCTCTCCTAGTCTCCTTCCTTGGCCCTCATCAGTCCCCTCCGTCAGGGCGCTTGCCCCCCCCTGCGGCAAGCTGTTCCAAACAGGGCAGTTGATGCCGTTTCCTGTGCGCTTCTCGCCGCCTGTCACCGCCACCGCCGCAGCAGCCGGGGCAGTGCTCGCCGCCGTTGCGATCCGCCGCTACCTGTCCTCTTCCAACCAACGCCCCAACTCCTCCGTCTCCGTGACCATGTCCGCGCACAGGAGCAGCCGCGGCGGCGCCACGCTCGTGGTCGCCGGCAAGTCCCCGGAGGACGAACAGCTCCTGGCCGCGGCGGCCGGCTCCGTCTCACTGGGAGACGGGGAAGGCGGTGGGGAGGTCACCGTTGCGCTCGCCTCCGACGCGTCATCCGGGGTCGGCAAGGACGGGGCCTTCGACGTGGGTGCTTACATGGACGCGCTCCGGGCGCGACGTTTCGGGAGGTGGATTCTCTGGTCGCCCAGGCTGGCTTCTACGCAAGACCTCGTGTCGCAGTGAGTGCAAACTGCTCCTTCGCCTTCAGCCTAGCGTTTGCTTTCTTGTCCCCTTACCGTTCTTAATTTGTGTTGTCATTTGCTCGTTTTTTCCCCCCAGGAATTTCTCAAAGCTTCCGGTGGGCGCGGTGTGCGTCGCTGACGTGCAATCCAAAGGGCGAGGTACGTTTGTTATTACAATTCAAATAGCTTGCTTGTTGCTGTTATCGTTCTCGTCTTGTGGGCTTGCGTCTATGTTGTTTGCTACTAGGTGGAATGATTTGCTCAAATTGAAATCTCTCTGAACAATGTCGTTTCGATTTCAGATTCTATTGTGGTAACTTTTGTGAAAATAAAAACAATGCTAGTTTTGATTGACTGTGCCATTTCTGACTACTACCAGAATTCCTTGTGGCACATTCTTGATTAAAACAATACCAAGACAACATTTCATTCCTTTTTTTTCAATTACTGCTGCACCATCTATCTGTCACTGTGAGGTTAATGTTTATCTTTCCCATCAAACCATGCAGGCCGATCAAAAAATGTGTGGGAATCACCACCAGGCTGTTTAATGTTCTCTTTCACATCTCAGATGCAAGACGCGCGAAAGTTGCCCCTTATGCAATATGTTGTTTGTCTGTCCATGACTGAAGCCATCAAAGAACTATGCCGTGCCAAGGTGAGCTTTCAGTTCCTCATTTTGTGTCTTTGCTGTTCTTTACTGCATATACTCTGAAACGTTTTTAATTGTAGCTATTGTCTTACACCGATAGCTTGTTTAGCATCATGTTGTCTATGTGATAAAACTCAGGGACTACCTGAACTTGATGTAAGGATAAAGTGGCCCAACGATCTCTATCTGAAAGGGCTAAAGGTTGGTGGCATTCTTTGCACCTCATCATATGAATCAAAGTTCTACAATATTTGTACAGGTAAAACGTGTTTTGAGTGTTCCTCATATCGGATGCTGTGTCAACAAAGACTATTTTAAGTCCTTTTTGATACATTGGAATTCTCTTGTCTTCTTTAGGTATTGGTTTGAATGTTGATAATGAAAAGCCTACGACAAGTTTGAATGCGGGACTTCAAGCAATAAATGCTGATTCACCGAGATTGAAACGAGAAGACATAATAGCTTCTTTTTTCAATAAATTTGAAGTTCTTTTTGAGATTTTCTCGAATCAGGGTAATTTGAATGCCTTTGATGCGTTAAATGATCATATGCACATTAGATAAGTAGCATTGGTATTTGGGCATTGATGCTTCTTTCACTGACCGTAACGTAAATCTATGACAATCATCTTTTGTATGAAGAGAGTTGAATTTTATTTCCTTTTGTAGGATTTCAGGCTCTTCAGGAGCAATATTATGACTCATGGCTTCACAGGTAGGAGTAGGACATTATCTCAACATTGGTTAATAGAAGCCACCATTACCACATTTTGAACTCCTTGACAACCACTTTGATTCAGTTCATCTTCATCACCTTTTGGTTTTGTGTCAAACTAGCCTAGTGTTTGAAAGTTGAAATGAGTATTGTCAGAACACCACCGAAGCCACCTTTTATTTATATACTGTATTATAATAAGTGTTTGTTATTTCATAAGAAAGAGCTTTTTAATATTTCCTATTATGTAGTGGCCAGAAAGTTGTTGTTCAAGATGGACAAGGCCAGTCTTCAGGCAGCGTCGTAACTATCCAGGTTAGGGTTAGCACTAAACTTGACAACTGAATAAATATTTCTTCCTGTCTAACAATAGTCATCCTTGTTCAGGGATTGACACCAACCGGCTATTTGTATGCTATTAGTCAGGATGGCCAAACCTATGAGCTGCACCCTGACGGTAACAGGTACTGTCTAGTTGACCATAATTCTTTCCTTCTGTCTAACATATTTCTGTTGTACATATTTATGTAGTACCCATACCATATTTTGTATCCTTCTCATCCTGTATATGCTCTTTGATACAATGTGTTGTGCATTGCAGCTTTGATTTCTTCACAGGATTGGTGATGAGAAAGATGGAAATGTAGTGTATTGATAGACAGGCACAGTGCAGATTGCACAGAGGACGATGCAGCATGAACAGAATGGGAATTTGATCTAAATAAACATGAATACACTCGTATCCCATTGTTTGCTCCAATTCATATGGATTTGTTTCATAGGAGCTGAAGATTTGCTCTCATGACGGGTCTGAGCATTTGTTTTGAGATGCTTCGAACATAGCTATGCTATTCCAGCCTTTGAGTTCTGTTTAATCAGCTGTCAGGATCTGAAGATCAGCCAAAGACTGAAATTCATATGACATGCTGAGGAAACCTTAAACACCAACATTGCATGCTTGGATGAACTTTAGTAAGGGTGCAGTTGATCATTTCCGAAGCCTCTGCAACAATATGCAAGCCCTCTGAATGTGTTGGGCACCTAGTGTATTTGTCATGAGTTGACACTGAATTCTGAATGCACTGTAATAAGAAATGAATTTAGTTTGGTATGCATTGTGAATTTATCGCCAATAGGTTTGTGGCATATATTTATCTGGTTTAGATAGGGTTTCATGTTATTGTGAAGTTCAAAGACAATGTTGTAGTAATGGATGTCTTCCGACGTGGAACTCTTGGATGTCGTTAGCTTCCCATTGCCAATTTTTATTATATTTCTGTTACTGAGATTTTTTTTTCTTTGCTTGTTTTTCAAACATGATTACATTTAACTGTAATTTCCTAAAAAAATTGAATTGAATCTAAAACCATTTTGCGCTCTACTTAAAAAAAAATCATTTGGTACCTGTACTACTGAGCAGTGGGCAAAGATCGCAATTGTTCTGATTTCTGGTGAATAATATGCCATCACTATCGCCTGCAATTTTACATGGTCGCACCGAGGACACAAACATGGAAACACAGACCGCTCCCACATTGCATCCTGGAATCGATTAAACTGCCATGGATGGTACCCTTGGCGGCGCCTGCCTCACGAGTCCAAATCGGCTCATCTCCCCTCTCTTCCTGAGCCCTGCCTCCACAAGCGTTGAGACTAGGGAGCAAGAGCAACCAGTTACCTAGCTTCCTGCAGCTGTCTTTTCTTACTGCTCTTGGACCCTGCAATCTCTCCCGCAAGCTTCGTTTTCTAATCCTGTTCGGCGACCTCAATCTCGCAGCTTGCCCGTGGCTCAACAATGGCGCAGGACGATCCCGTTGTATCCGCTCAGTGGCTTCAACAGCACTTAGGACTGCCAGATGTTAAGGTGACATACGAATTACCATTCCACCCCTGCACGTTGCTCTGCGATTCATTGATGCTTGTTTTTGCTATCATTCGAGAAGATATAAGTTCTGTTCTTTTGGTATCTTATCCTGTTGTCGGCAATTTGAGACTCAACCATTTAATTTTATTTTATAATTGTTGGTGAGGAACTATTAACCATTGTGATTTTACAGCCTTGAGTAATAGTAAATGATATTGCAGGAAGGTGTGTTATGTACTCAAACTTATCAACTTATCAGCTTGTATTTCAGGTATTAGATGCTTCCTGGTACATGCCTGAAGAGAAAAGGAATCCATGGCAAGAATATCAGGTTACAGCATCAGTCCACACCCCCCCCCCCCCCCCCCCCAACCTTTTTTTTTGGTGAGTTCCTGGAGCTTAAAGTGTTCTGATATGCTCAGGTGGCACACATCCCTGGTTCGCTGTTCTTCGACATAGATGGCATAGTTGACCGGACAACTGATGTGAGAAACGTTTCTGAATTTACTTTCTGTCCTCATTTTTTGTTGTTTAGTAATTGAGCAAATAGACAAAAAATAATTCCTGGTGATTTCGGTAAATTGTAGTCTTATATGCATAACTGCATGAATCCAAATTTTATCCATTGTGGCGTCATTTATAATTCACCAGATCATCATATATAAAGTCTTGATTAATTCATTTCATATTCATCTGAAATAACATAGACATGATAATCTATATCCGTACTCCATGTCTTTTTCAGTTACCACATATGTTGCCGTCTAAGGAAGCTTTTGCAGCAGCAGTTTCTGCACTTGGTATCACAAATCAGGATAAAGTAATTGTTTATGATGGAAAGGGATTCTTCAGCGCCCCTCGTGTTTGGTGGTAGGCATTATGTTTGGATTCACTTAACAATATGATGAAAATGACTGGACCTGCTATTTTAGTTAATCTGTCCATGTATAATTATATAATATGGCCACACCTGTGTATTCGAGAAAAAAATGGCTACAAATATCTTTTTACGATTATGATTTCTTCAATTAATTTATAGGAAAAAACAATGGTGCCGGTGAACTTGATTTTTTTTTAATGCAATGCGGCCTATGCATTAGTTAAGCGTGTTGTGATCCTCATGCTGTGATCCTAAATAAAAGCATGAGATTCACATGGGGGGAGGGATGAAAATGTGGCAAATGATCAGCTGCTATGAGGAAGGAGTAGTATGCCTCAATCTTGAACACTATAACAACATGGTTTATTGATTTTGTGTGTGCTGCTTCTGGAAATGCATGCATAAATGCCAGATAGGCGGAGTGACCATCCCTTCGGTTGACTACTTACATGGACAAGGCTGTAATCACTCATGCATATTTTATCATCAACAGGATGTTCAGAGTTTTTGGACACAATAAAGTCTGGGTATTAGATGGAGGTTTACCTGAGTGGCGAGCTTCTGGGTTTGATCTGGGAAGCAACAGCAATGACGATGCAATTCTGAAATCAAAAGCTGCTAATAATGCTGTTCAAGCAGTTTATAATGGCGAGATGGTGAGATTATAGTGAAGGCACATATGTTACTGAAATTTCTTTTTTCTAACTGAACAGTGACACTTTCATTCATGTAGGTAAATACAACCACATTTCAGGCTGAATTTCAGCCTCAGCTACTCTGGACTCTAGAAAAGGTTAGGCACTTTTTCCTAATACCTGAAAACTGGAAGAATAACACAGTGGAGAACCTATTTTCTTCACTATTCCAATGACAATGAGATGTTTGGTTAATGTAAAAGGTTGCGCATAATGTAGCTGCTCGGACTCACCAACAAGTTGATGCACGGTCAAAAGGCAGGTAATGTTTCTAATTCTGAACTTGGTGGCACAGATTTCAGTTGCTGACTAGAAGTTCTTATGATAAATGAATGCTGATAAAATATTCACTAATAAGCTCAAACGGAATATACTCATAAAGACTTACATTTCATGATAATATGATTAATGATATTGTTTTGTGAGCTCAAACGGAATATACTCAACTGCTCTATGTAGTACACCGCAAATGAGTTCCGTCTTCAGTCTTTCTGTTAATTCTCGTAACAAATTAACAGATATATTCACTAAGGCCATTCTGTTGCTCTTCATAAGAGTCTCCGAGAGTTGCCTGCATTCTCTTGCTGTTCTCAAAAACTTTACGGGTTTCTCATTAGCAGATTTGATGGTATAGCGCCTGAACCACGGAAAGGAGTAAGAAGTGGACATATACCTGGAAGCATATGTGTACCATTCCCTGAGGTGGGTAAGATGCAAATATTTCAATGCACTGCACTTTATGGTACTTAGATAACCACGAATTACTAAGAAACGATCTCGTTGCATTGTCCCAGATGTTTGATGGTGTTCCGAGGCTTCTCCCTGCAGATGAGTTGCGGAAAAAGTTTCAACAAGCAGGTCTGAATTTCTGGTGCTGCCTGCTGTTGTGCTTTGGAATATTACTGACACTGATATTAAATTCAGTTTACTACAGTATTTCAACTACTTAGAAACTGTATTTTCTTAGGAATGTTGTGTATCGCAAGCTTGAAAAAATCACCAAAATTTAACTGTGACTTTACTGGGTTTTGTTGCAGGGATTTCCATTGATCACCCAATTGTCGTCAGTTGTGGATCTGGTGTAACTGCCTGCATACTTGCTCTGGTCTGCAACTATTTCGACCATTTCCCGGGCTTAGATTGTCTCATATATTTGTAAAGCAATCGCCTAATTTTATATCTACTCAGGGGCTCCATAGGATTGGAAAGCATGATATTCCAGTTTATGATGGATCTTGGACAGAATGGGAGGCAAAACCAGATTCCAATTACCCAAAAGTTACTGCCACGGCTTCTTAATCACAAACCCTGATGAATATGCATCTGCTCAAGTTTATACTGTTGTCAACCTTGGCAGTAATATCAAGGTGAAGCTTACAGGGACTAAAAATGACCCAAGCATGTGCCTACAGGAAAAGAGAGTGTTTATGATGAACGGTGTAAAGACATTATTACTCAAAGATTCTTGCCTGAAAGTGGTCCTAACAATGTGCACTAATTTTATTTGATATTTGTAACAATGCGTACATTGGCACTACAAACAGCCATGTTGGCAACAGACCAACAGTGCAACTTGAATGAGCGCAGCAAATTCTATGCTCCAAATCAAAATAACAGTATATGGGAAACAATGCATGGTATGGTGTTTCTTTTTTAAGCTCGAGGAACTCAGACATGAGCGAGTTATAAAATGATATAATAAAATGCTTATGGCTGAGCAGAACAGAGTCCCTGTAATTTGGAAGAATATATGGTACACTTGTTCTATGTCTAAAGAAAAAAATTCACATTTTCATCCAATGCTCCATTCAGATAATATTGTAACTATATATATATCAAAGAAGGAAGTCAGCAAGTGGTTTGCACTTTGCACCACAAGCAACAGCATCAGGACATGTGGCTCTGTTTTTGCAACACAAATTAACATCCCGTTCTCGATTTCCAATTCTTCCTTCCAGTCGTCAATATCACAAGTGAATAAGTGGTACCTAAGGCTCACAAACAAAGTGCACCAGAGCGGATAAATTGAATTCAACTAACATTGGCTTCTATTTACCGTTGTACCTCAGCCACACGAGTGCTCAAATCAGGCAACACACGTCTCGTTTGGGTGCCCTATAATTCCAGAAGTGGAGTCACAACCTCTAGAAACTGGGAACTCCGCAGCATTCGTTCCCAGATCATCAGCTACCATAAAGGCAAGATGACCGTCCTTGTGATCTACCCAACTGTATCCACGACCTTTTACAACTCCACGACTACTCATCAGTGCTCTAACAGCAGATGCATCAGCATGTCTGCCTAAGGAAGCATATATGTTTGATAGAAGCACATAGGGTGATGGATTCCTTGGGTCAAGGCGGAACAGGTGCTTCGAGGCACATTCCCCCAGTTCAGCATTTTCATGTACCACACAGGCAGCAAGCAGAACTTCCCACACTATAGGATCATCTTTGTATGGCATTTTATCTATCAGGGACTCCACTTCAGCGAAACGACCAGCTCGCCCCAGTGCATCTATGAGGCAAGTATAGTGCTCAGCCAATGGGGTAATTCCATAAGTGCTCTTCATGGAATTAAAGTATACAATAGCTTTATCAGCCAGTCCGGAGTGGCTACATCCTGTCAGGACAGCAATGAAAGTCACACTGTCTGGCTTCTGTTTAGTGGTTAGCATATACTCAAACAATTCCACAGCTTTATTTCCAAGACCATTCTGAGCATATCCATGTATCATCTCATTCCATGCAACTATGTTCTTTACCGTCATGCAGTCAAAGAAAAGGCGTGCATCATCCATGCTGCCACATTTCGCGTACATATCTATCAGAGCACTGCCCACATAGACATTCTGATCATAACCATCTTTTAGCACCTGACAATGTATCTGCCTACCTTGAGGTATGGAAGACAATCTAGAACATGAATTGATCATACTAGCATAGGAGGATTCTGTGGGAAATATTCCGTTTTCTCGCATCTGTTTGAAGAAATAAAATGCCTCTTTATTCAAAGAATGGATAGCTAAACCAGATATCATAGAATTCCAACATACCACATCCCTCTCATTCATCCTACTGAAAATGCTCCTGGCATTATCGATCTGGCCACATTTTGAATACATATCCACCAGACCACTAGCGACAAACATGTCATTATGAAGCAAGAGTCTTACTGAAGCAGAGTGCACTTGCTTACCAAGTTCCAGGATTCCCAATCTAGAGCATGAACTGAGGATAACAGCCAAAGTTGTCCGGTCAGGCCTTATACCTTGATGCTGCATCTTCCTAAACAACTCAATCGTGTCTTGATGCAGTTCCTCCTGGCAGTAACCAGATAAGAGTGTGTTCCACGTAGTCACACTTGGCCTGGATATCTTATCGAACATTGCACGAGCAGATGGAACATCCCTAGCCTTAATAGAAGACGCTAGCATGTTACTGTAAGTGACCTCGTTGGGATCAACTCCTGACTCTTTCATAAGGTCCAACACCTCCATTGCTTTATCATAGCAACCCACCTGACCATATCCAGTTATAAGGATGTTCCAAGAGACGATACTGACAGTGGGCATTGACTCGAAGACTTTCATGGCCTCGTTCATCTCCATGCCCTTTGCGTACATATCCATTAAAGTGTTCGCCACGTGTTGGTCTGATCCAAATCCTTTCCGAACAACCAATGCGTGGACGCACTGTCCAAGCCGTACTGCTGCACGAACGGCGTCGTACTCACCACCAGTGCAAGCTTGTGCGCACGCGCCGAGAACGCTGGAGACAGCAACAGGATCAACACGAACCCCCGTCCTGCTCATCCGCGCGAACAGCCTGAGCGCGTCGTCGAAGGACCCGCTCTGTGCCAGGCCTCCCATCATCGCCGTGAAGGACACCTCGTTCGGGCGAGCCATCCCGTCGAACAGCCTGACCGCGTCGGCGACGCTCCCGCACTTGGTGTACATTACGAGGAGTGCGTTCGCGACGAATAGGTTACCATCGAGCCCGACCTTGACGGCGAGCCCGTGGGTGCGCCTCCCGTCGTCGAGCGCGGCCACGGCGCCGCACGCGCTCAGCACGCTGGCGAGCGTGACGTGCGTCGGCGCCAGGCCCTCCTCCAGCATCCCCCGGTACAGTTCCAGCGCGTCGCCGGCGAACTCCGACCGCGACGCCGCGCTGATGACGGTGTTCCAGGAGACGGCGTTCCGTTCCGGCATTCCGCCGAGCAGGTCCCGTGCGGCGGCGAGGTCCCCCGAGCGGCAAGCCGCGGATATCGCGGCATTGTAGGAGTAGACATTGGGGTCTGAGAGCGAGCGGAAAGCGCGGAGCGCGTGGCACGGGAGGCCGGCGAGGGAGTAGAGCTCGACGAGGCGGTTGAGGAGGAACGTGTCGTCGGCGAGGCCGGCGGCGAGCACGCGCGCGTGCGCGGCCTTAGCGTGGGCGCGGCTGGGCTTGGGGCCGCCGCTCCGCTTGATGCAGGCCTGGAGAACGGCCGCGAGCTGGGCCGCCAGGTTCGCCATCTCAGGGGATTGACCCGTGCCCGTGTAGTGTGATCACGGGCATGCACTCCCCATTTATACTGGGGCGGCGGGGGGCGTGAAGTTCAATTTGAGCCCAGAGGGATCGCGCGATCGGGCCGGCCTTTCCCATTGACGAGTCCCGGCCCAGCTTGATTTGCGCTTCGTCCATTGGAGAGTCCGGGGAAAATGCGAAGCTTCCTTCTGTACAAAGGGGGAAAAACCTCGAGATATCTCGTCAGTAGAATCTCGATCTAAGCACCGAGATAGGATAGCAATAGCACGGCGAACAAAGATGAGATCGAGGCCGCGGCGGCGGAGCGGAAGAGGAAGAGGAAGAGAGAAGCCAGCCCCGCTGCCGCCGCGTCGTCATCAGGCACAGCAGGCATGTGCGACGACATCCTCCGCAGCATCTTGGTCCGTCTGCCGGCGCGCACCCTGGCCGCGTCCATGGCGCTCTCGAAGCACCACCGCCGCATGATCCTGTGCCCGGAGTTCCGGCGCCTCCACTGCAGCCTCGGCCCGCCGCTGCCCGCGCCGCACATCGCCTACGTTGCGACGGCGAAGATCAGCGGCCGCCCGAACAGCGGGACGATCGACGGCACCGTCAGCGCCTTCCACGGTTTCCAAGTCGCCGGCGGCGCCGCCACGGCAGGGCCCACCAGCTGCCGCCACGCGCCGACGAAATCGCTCACCGGGCCAAGGTACATCAACATGAAGTACGTCAACACGTGCAACGGCATCCTCCTCCTTGCCAACTCCAGTAGGTGCGCGTTCTGGAACCCGTGCGTTGCCAACAAGGAAGAAGTGGTCGTCATCCCTGACATGATGAGGGACGATCGTGTCTTGGGATTCGGCTACGGACTCAGGAGCCGGACCTACAAACTTTTGATAACGCGGAGCTGTGATAAGGGCAATCCCTTAGATTCCAGGAAAGATCTGCTGGTCTACTCGCTCCGCCGACACGCTTTTAGATGGGACGAAGAAGAAGCGGATGATGCAATCACGAACTTAACTTTGTTATCCGGCAGGGAAAAGGGAGACAGGCTCTTCTACAAGCCGTATTATTATAATTTGCACAAGGTCTTGATCTGTTCACTCAACATGGACGGCATAGTTTACCTGCTCCGTATCTCTAAGAGAGTGGTCTTCGCCTTTGATGTGGACGACGAGACGGTCACCACCATTAACCTACCGGGCGAGGGCCACATACCTAACGATTACCTCGAAACGTCCAGGATCATGGAGGTGTCTGGCCGTCCTTGCGTGGAAACGTATGAACGGGAACGCAGGACATTGTGGGTGCTCACGGCGGATCACCAGTGGCAGCCCAAGTGTGTGCTCAACTGGGATACGAGTATCACCGGAGCTTGGGACTGCGGCGGTGTTTTAGTTGTGCACTTGTATGATACTGTACATGGTCCCGACAAGCTCTGCATCCTTCGGCCTTCTTCAACTGGTAGCCAGAGTATTATTATCAAGACGGACCTCCCATGGAATCTGAAGCTAGGCTTATCAAGATACGCGTTTTGCTGGGGTTACAAACCCACACTGGTGTCACCGGAGAGCGTCGTCTTCGGCGAAGAACAACTCATCAGCCAAGGAGAGGGGATGATGTCGTCCCAAGCTAGGGTTGCCAGAAAAGATATATGGGAGGCACTGCAGCCCCTCAATGAGCAAGAGGAGAGGCAAGGAAAAGAAGCAACACTGGCCGCTGTGTGCCTCATGGACTTCTTGGTTGATATCATGCGCATGTTGCCTGACAATATGCAAGATCTAGCTCAAATGCTACAAATAAGTTAGCGTCTCTGAATGAACTTTTTTTTTTTTAGGTTTCATATATACTGTTCTTCTACCTCTCATTTCTGTTTTTGAACTGGGCTTCGATTTTATTACCTATATATTCAGAAGTTTAGCCTGATGCTCCCTGTACCGAGCTTTTGAAATCATATTTATTACTTCTTTCAGTCGTGTATGCAACTGAGGTGTACTTTGATATTGAAAAATAGATCTAAATAAAAGTTGCATACTTTTACTCTGAGATTTTGAATTTTTTTTTCAACTAGACCAACATTATTCTCTTCCTAAACAAATTGTTACTTACTCATCGCAATGCATGACGACGATGCATGCCCCATTAATTATACGGATCTTTGGAAATCGTACCTAGTCTTTTCTTTTGTCAAGGTTACGCAAGTGACTAGTACATTAATTGAAACTGAAATTAGTTTTGAACAATGGACCACCGCATTCATGATTGTATTTGAGCTTTGGATTTTTATTTTGATGAATTCTGTATGGTTCTCTCTGCGAAGAAAGAGAGTTACTACACTGATGTTGCACCACGCATACTAGACGCGCGGACGGAAGGGGGGATGCCGGCCGGCGCCAGCGTGGCCCGTTCCAAACTCAATAGCCCGCCTGCATCTCCAATTCAAAAGAAGCTGTCCCATATTCTACCTGTGGACTGGGTCGGTCGGTCGAATCAAGTCCGTGCACTGTATTTTTGGCAGGTGTTAGCCGATCGATGGAGATCGAGGCTAACCGGACCTGGTCTCCGGCTCTTGCACCACCGCGCTGTGCCTATATATATCCACATGCTTCTTCTTCGTCCAACACACACAAACCCACAAAATCAGAGCACCCAACACTCTCTGATTTATAATAAGCTCGAGAGCTTCTCTCTTCTCTTTTGGCCCTCTCTGCTTACACACAAAACAGTGTAGAAAGTCTCTGTAACTACGTAGCCAAGCCAACAATGGCAGCAAGCCGCTCCTGCTCTGTTCTCATGCTGCTTGTCGCGGTAATGTCGTCGGCTCTGGTGGTTCTCGCATACGACCCCAGCACCCTCCATGATTTCTGCGTCGCCGACTATACTTCTAACGGTTCGTGCTTTCTTCATCATTTCCATGGTTCCATCATCGCATATCGATCCAAACAAAAGAGGCATCAAATTAACATCATCGATGCACTGCAGTGTTCGTGAACGGGCTGGCGTGCAAGGACCCTAGCACGGTGACCGCCGCCGACTTCTTCTATTCGGGCTTCGACCTCGCCGGCGACACCAACAACTTCGTGGGCTCCAACTCGACTCTCGTCGACGTTCACGTGCTCCCGGGTCTGAACACGGCGGGCATCTCGCTGGCGCGGCTCGACGTGGCGCCCTTCGGCCTGAACCCGCCGCATACGCACCCGCGCGGCACCGAGATGCTCACCGTCGTCGAGGGCGAGCTCTACGTCGGCTTCATCACCACCGAGGGCAAACTCTTCGGCAAGGTCGTCCGCCGCGGCGGCGCCTTCGTCTACCCCAACGGCCTCGTGCACTTCGCCTTCAACCTCACCCCGCGACCGGCCTGGGGCGTCGTCGGGCTCAGCAGCCAGAACCCCGGGCTCATCCGCGTCGCCGATTCCATCTTCGGAGCCAGCCCCGCCGTCAGCGACGAGGTGGTCGCCAAGGCGTTCAGGATCAACGCCGCCACCGTGCAGATGTTCAAGGCCAAGTTTGGGGCGTGATTAATTAAGCAAGGGAACCGATTATCTCGGTTGTTATTGACGCGGCCGGCCAGGCGGCTCCTCGTTATGAGTATTTGATGGGTCGTCGACGCTTTTATTTTGTTAATTACTACTACACATACAACTACATCAGTTTGTTCCTTCGATTTGCATTCGTTAGTTTTATTGTACGAACGAGAGGAGGTGTGTTCGTTCGTATATAAATGTATCTATATCCATACATATGTATTTGTCGTCAAAAGCTCTTTGATAACAAAATGAATCGTGTACTACGTTACTTCGTGTCAAATGGATAATTTAGTTGTTGGCGTTCCATGATACAAATATACTACTGTCCTTATTCCTGGTGAAGTCGGTGTTGTAGAGAGTTTCTCGGTATACATATTCTTTGGTTTCTGAATGAAAACCGTTGTTGTTACAGACGAATTTATGTCTCTTGATTGATGTCGATTGACGTGTTAGTTTGAGGGGGGTTGTGGTGTGAGGACCGAAGTAGTATACTATCGTCGACGGTTTATGTTCTCCTAATATGGTATGATGACGCGAGACTATAAAAATCAGGTCAGTATGCACCCCAAATTGAAGTACACCTCCAGCAAGTACTTGCTTTTAGTAGTACTAGTATTGTTGGATGCAACCGGGTATATATTAGTATTAACTACGGAAAGTGGTAATATACAGAAGAATAAACAACAGACATGGCGAATAATTATTAAGACAGATCGAGACTCAGGCGCATCCTAGTACACGCACTACACAACAAGCTGAAGACGATAACCTCTCGTAGAAAAGAAAAAAAATTACAGTATGTTGATTGTTGAGAGCATCAACATCGGGGGGTACATTATTATTGAAACCCATCCAGACTACTAGTATGTAGTAGCACTGGTACATCTCGCTCTCAGAGAGGTGGAATGAGTACACACTCCTCCACTGGCAAATGAATCACTCCGAAACTCCAAGTGGCGTACTTACCCGCCCAGCCTTGCTGTTGCTGGATCCAGCGTGCGTGTGAGCTAAAATTTTCAATATACAACGGGTATATAAGGGTTTATGAAGATGATCGCCACCAAAGTCGTTGTAGTATAGTGGTGAGTATTCCCGCCTGTCACGCGGGCGACCCGGGTTCGATCCCCGGCAACGGCGAACTTTTTTATGCTGTTTCTCGTTGTTGCTGCGACGTCTCCTAGATTCTCTGGTCGGTGTCACTCTCACTCGCTCCACGGAGCGGAGGAAGATCTTCTGGAAAGGCAGACAAGACACAGTTAATCTTTTTTGTATAAGTGTAAAATATAGCAGTAAAAGTTTTCCCTGCGCGGTAGAGAGTATAGTAAAGTTCTGAAAATATATACTGAAGCACGCGACGGTACACGTACGTACGCGTGGGTGTTGACTCGAGCACAGTCCTGAATTCCTGATCTCTCTGTCCCGACTCCCGACCGGTCAGGATATGTCGTCGTGGATCAGAATGATACTAGTACAGTACGGGTATGCAGCTCGACAGCACGCTGCGCATACTTACGGCCCATCCATGCATGCATGCGTATTTCCAGTAGCATTTCTGTTGCCAGATTAATTGCGGTCAATCTCGACTCCCGCTGCGATCAAGTCAGTCTAAACATCACTTACTGGTTAGGTTGTTTCGGTTGTTTCGTAGAGAGTAATCAGGCGAAACGATGTTATTTCGACCGATTCGATCGCAGCTTTCGTATTCACCGCCGGCACATTCTGGGGCACACGCTCCAGTCGTTTGTCCAGCATGCAGTGCCGGTCAGTAGTGGTGTCGGTGAACGAATTAACCCGGACGTGTGCGCCGTGCACACGCATGGGCGGATCGCTCACGTACGCGTGGCCTCACTCGATCGATCGGATCGTCTGTACTGCCACTATACTCCTGATCTATCTACTGCACTAGTAGCCGGCTAGCTGCCACTACTGATCTGATCTGATCTGATCTGAGGGCGCGCGCTTGGCTGGCTGGCTGGCTTCATGGAAGGGTCGAGCTGTTGGGGCACACGCACAGCGACGATACCTCACCTTCCACGTCCATGGACCAGCCTATATACTATAGCGATTGCATGCCCTGGATCGCGCGGCTCGTCCAGCTACCTATATATGCAGTAGTACGTACGAGTATGCCTCTCTCTCTCTCTCTCTCTCTCTCTGGATTGAATTATTTTGACCGCATGTCTCGATAGGTCTGACCGATAACAAACCAGAGGGATCCGTTGACCTAGCTAGTAAAAAAAAGATCATAGGCCCCCCATAAAGAAAAAAGAATCTATAGCTCTGTATGTTACCCACCAAATTAAAGCGACCACACAGTCGCATTGTATTGTAGACACACACGTGTGTGTACACCACGACGACCACGGTAGAAAAAAGGCCAGATCCTCCAAATTCCAACGCCCAACGACGCGTCGATTGGTATTGGTATGGTAGGAACCCAAAAATCAAACACAGCGGCAGGAGAGGACCCGCACGTCACCCTCGATGCATCGATGATGATGTGGATCTCATGTCACGGTCCCGGCGGGCCGGCGCGCGGCTCCACCACGGCCACAGGAGGGAGCCGTACGAGCCGGACTACGGACGCGGCACGGTCACACGGGCGTCACCATCCCGCCACGACGTCGACCTAGGCAAAGACTACGACTAGGAGGGAGGGACCGTGTAGGCCAAAACCAAACCGCCAGTGGTGGGTGGCGAGTTAAAAGGGCCCTCAGAGTAGGAGCGACACGTCGGGCCCGGCCCACCGGCTTTCTGTTCCCCCGCATCACTCTCTCTCTCTCTCTCTCTCTCTCTCTCTCTCTGTGTACCCGCTGGTACACCACGTTGTACGTCCTCCTCTGTCTTCCAGTTTCACCTCTTCCCCTTTGCCCTTTCTTCTTCTTCTCGTCTATAAAGCGCGGCCACTCACTAGGCTTGGCCGCCAGTATACCCACCACCAGCACCACTCGAACTCCTGCATCTGCATCCCTCCTTGACTAGTACTCCAAACCATGAAGCGGCTGCTCCGGCGGATGTCCCGCAGCGTCGCGGCGGCCGACGACGACGCCGCCGCCGCGGCGGCGGCGTTCCGGCGGCACCACCACCACCTCCTCCGGCCGAAGCAGAAGAAGAAGGCGGTAGCGGCGGCCGTCGGCGCGGTTCCGGCGGGCCACGTGCCGGTGTGCGTGGGCGAGGAAGGCGGCCCCGTCGAGCGCTTCGCCGTGCGCGCCGAGCTGCTCGGCGACCCGGCCTTCGCGGCCCTCCTCCGCCGCGCCGCGCAGGAGTACGGATACGCGCACCCGGGCGTGCTACGCATCCCGTGCTCCGTCGACGAGTTCCGCCGACTCCTACTCGGCATCTCCGACGGCTGCTGCTAGTAGGAGTGCTACTCTTCTTAGTGATTTTACTTTGCCACTAGACCTCTTACAGTAGCACTAGCTAGCTAGCTGCTCCATGGAAGATAGGGTGTCCTTTTTTTTACCCCCCTTCTAGTTCTAGGACTCGCGCAGAGTACTATCTTGTGCTAGGGATTCCAGCCCGTTCGATGGTCGCTATTATTATATTTTATTAATCGTACATGTAATGTAATCCTAGTAGCTTATTGGATTACTTCACGTGATGATTTCATTATCGAGCTACTCCTCCGCCACTATTTTTCAGCACTGCTGCATTTCTTGTGTGTGTTCGCTCCCATTTCTTGGAACGCGTAGAATTCCATTTAATTGTTATGCACCTCGACGGAAGTACTGTACATCAACAATCTTTCGATTCCTTTTTCCTTTCAAGGATTTTCTCGAGGTTGGTAAAAAAACTCATCAGGACAAATTTTTGATTAAACATTAAAAATATAATCATAAATAACTTTTAAGTTATTAAATTTAAAAAGATCAAAATAAATAGATTTATTTTTAGAAATATTTTCATATAAATATTTATATGTTATATTATTTTTTTTAATTAATATTTTTATTGAAAATAAGTTACACTTCGAAGATTATGTCATTGTACTAAATGAGTTTATTTTTCAACCTGAAGGAACAATACTAAACGCCGGTTACTTAATTTAATTGCACCCAACTCTGATTCGTGTAGTTAGCATCGAACGGCTGTCCGGCGTAAACATGTGCTACTACTAGTAGCAAACGTATTGATCTGGGCATCTGGCCGCCGCTTTGCCTCTTCTTCAGTTCAGTCCACAGTCACACATAGCCTTATTCCCGGGCAACAGTACAAAATGCTGTTTTATTGCAACAGGACAACCGGTGGGGTGTTTCAGCCAAACGACGATACGTCCAGTTCAACAAGATACTTTTGTCCACTCGCGGGGTTTGTACGGCGACTCGTTCGTCAAGCACGAATATTCAAAAGACGACGGTGTTGTACTGCTAGCCTCTGATTTTCTTCTACACGTAGTAACGTAGTATACGGTGCTCTGCAAAATGTCTGAAAAAAATCTCAGAGACTCTGACGCGTCGTGTGTGTGTGTGCGCGCGCGCGCCAGATTTCTTTTGTCAATGCGTTCATTATATAACGAAAGCTCTCGTCAAAATTAAAGGGAATAATGATGAATGTATGTCAAACATAAAAACGGTGCATATTATATCTGGCCGGTTTACGTTTAATCAAAGCCACGCTCATTAGTTAATGACACTTATTCTGGCATTGCTTGCATTGCTAGTAGTAGTACTGTAGTACTAGAATGCCCAGGCCAAAATAGACACTGCTACTAGAACCAGGCCGGGCCAGAATTAGGAAGCGACTTGCAGCTAGAGCTGCACTCTCGCAGCAGTCCTTTATTGGTACGGTATTTAACTGAACGTCAGTTGGTCAGGCTGGCATGAGAGCGATGGTTTTGTTCAGCACCACTCAAACAAAAGCTTCTACTAAGACTAACACGTAAGTACTCGAGACACAGTCAACACGGACTACTGGAGAGTACCTCACTGATCACCGTCCAATGCATCCAATTTCCATCAGGGAGCCACAAATAATCAGTGTCGAATCTCATGAAAGCAGAAAAGCGATTTATAAAGTTGACCACCGGAAACAACCGCGATGCCTGCAGCGTCGCTGTTTCCAACTACCCGTTTTTAATTTCAAGCCAAAATGCAAGAAAAGCTATGAATAATATTCTGGTTAAATTGCCAACGACATTTGTTCCAAGATGAGAAAGGCTAGTCTTGGACAATGTCTAATTTTTTTTTTTCGTTTCAGGTTTGAAGTCTGAATAGATTGGACAAGATTGCAGATTACGAGAATGACTTATAGTTTATGTACAAGTGGATGGAAATCACACACCCAGTGTAACTGCTCGATCTCTAGTGATGGATGGATGGATGCGCAGACCGAAGACCATTTCTTCGTCAATCACCACATGCATGGCCACGAGAAGAGCAGCAGCAGGAAGTTTCTCTCTCTCCACACCTTCACTTGCAATCTTTCAAAGGATCGGAAATGGTGGTGAGGGTATGGGGGCAGGAGGAAAACAGGGAAATTTTTACCTGCATTGGTGGCTGGGAGGTGGAGTTACAACTGCTCGTATGCCACCACATAGCACATAGCCTGCAGGCACCCAGGATTAGGTTAGGTTTAGTTTGGTCCAGGCCTGTCATGTGCGAGAGAGCAGACAGCGCCGGTCATTGAAGAAGGTCGATCGGGGGGCGCCCCATCCATCCAGCCATGCACCACTGGCGTCAAAGCGCCATATATAGACAGGCAGACACATGATGGGCTTGAGGCGCAGGACATTTCCAGAATCAGGGCAGGGCAGGGCACCACATGGCGTGGTGCATGCGCGGGCGGCGTAGAGGGCGACGCGTCCTTATTACAGCAGGGAGGGCGGGCAGCAGCAGCAGCAGCAGTAGCTCGTTGTGGAGCGGCAGCGGCAGATCGGGGTTTGCTTGCCTGCTGGTGCTGGAGATGGCGGGAGTTGGAGGCAGCCAGGCAGAGGGATCACGCGCTCGGGGGAGGCGTGTATGGCGCGAGAGAGGAAACTGCTGCCGTTGCGGTTGCGGTTGCTTGGTTTCTGGATCCGGAACGACCGCAGACCATGGCGTTGGCGCTAGCTAGCTCACGGTCTTCTTCGGATTCTTCCCTAGCACCTAGAAGAGAGAGAGAGAGAGAGAGAGAGAGAGGAGAGAGAGAGAGAGAGAGAGAGAGAGAGAGGTGGGTAAACTTTGACTCCTCAATCGTCATGCCTGCGATGCGACCTGTGATATCAGCCAGCATTCGCCAAGAACATCATCATACATGACGATATTGCTTTGAATGAATCGGGTTTAATTTCAGGTCTACTCGCAAAAAAATAATAATAATAATAATAATTCAAGACTAAATTTTGGATTCCCTTCTCACTAGGGAAGAAATTTAACATTTTTATCACAGCACAAAGTTGAAGCAAGCAGGTTCAGATCACTTCAAGGCGATTGCTCCAAGCGTCGGAGGCCGGCGGCGGTAAACGCGGCCGCCCTGCAATGCAAGCACGCACCAGATCCCCCCCTACGGACTCCCCGTCTTCGATGATCCTTGGATTTACTACTAGTATTATTACTACCAAACATCCGAGCGACAGAATCCGGCAAGGCTCATTCGTGAGAGGCACTTGGAGAGGAAAGACTTCTCCCCCTCACTGTCGGAAACAGAACAAGCCAAGCAAGCATGAGATTAATTAAGCAGTGCGCTGGACAAATCGAGAAGCGATGAAACGGTCCAGACGTGGACTAATGCCAAAAAGCTCTTCTCTGCTCTTGTATCAATGCAGAGTTGCAGACGACCTGAAAGCGATGAATTAGCTACCAGGTAAATGTCATCTCATGTCATACAAAAATCTGATGGGTTAGTGTACATTAGTGAACTCTTTATCTCGCCGGCATGAAAAGCTAATACCGTATTTCGATTCTTCAATGGAATAAGTAATAACAGGGTGTTTTTCGCTTGTGAACACCGTGCTGTAGGTTGGTCACAGAAGAACGCAACACACCCATGTGAATAAATTTTACTTCCGATCCAGTTCCAATTACTGGCACCGTGATGGAAACATAAGATAATGCTAATCATTAAAAAAAGTCTGCAACTTGTCAAAATCAATAGGCAGATTTTCATGCAACCTCACAATCATGCATTCTAACTTCAAAGTCGTTTCACCATGAATTAGCTACAGCAGAAGCATGTACGTGGTAAGGATTGGTGCCGCTATATCTCCGAGCAAGGCAGCCTCGATGAACATGTTCTCCAGTTGAGTTTAACCTATCTACAAATCCAACTTCTATTCACTGCGCACTGAGCTGTACTTCTCTGCCAGTGTAGGAGTTGACACTATCTTGTTCATCAGATTCTTGAACCGTATGCTGTAGTCACTGCCACTGCACGAGATGATAAAAGTATGTCACTTGGGTTGGGGGTAGGAATGTTATTTTAGGAAAATAAAGAAAGGAACGTCTATGGGCACAATTCAAGAGGAATGGTGTAGATGACAAGGTATAATCATTTACCTTATGCGGCTTAGGGATGCAATGGCTCGAAGAGCACTACGAATCATGTCTTCATTCCGATCAACCTCCTGCTTCACAGCATCACCCTTGGGTTTGTGTGTTATTGTTTTCTCAATAGGTTCAACCAACGAGTCCAAAACTGAAACGCCATAGCAAATATATCAGCAGAGCACATGTGAAAAAATCATTGAAACATTCTTAACTATAACATACCTGCAAGAACAGCCGAAGGACACTTGTCTGCCAGCTTTGAGAGAATCAGATGACAAGGCATCTTTACATCATAATGGTCTGCAGAAAAACAGTTAAATGTTCATTTTGAGAAAATCAGCAATCTTAGAAGGCCTACGTTTGAGAAACACAATAAGATAATGAGTGAATTGGGAGAAACATTAACACTTTAAAAAAGAATTTTTTAGGCTGCAAGTCTCCTCTAACCAGGTGGTGGCGCTCTTAACTCAATAGGGGCCTGTCTATTGCATTATAACAGGAATATATTTGGTTGCTCAGATTGTTGTGATTTGACAGGAACGAATAAATCTGGTAATGATAGTTGATAACAAGAACAGATGCCAACACATCCAAGTGACAGAACTGTACGTACCACCTAAACCAGATAAGAGGAACGGTACAATGAAGGATGATGGATTCACTTGATCAAGACAGCTATCCAGAAGTGTGTCCACACATTCAAAAGCAGCTTTCCTGAGTTCAAGTCCATCATCTACGACATGCTTGAAAGGTCCAAGATCAACTGTCCTGATCATTTCTTGCTGCATAGAAAATAGATCATTATATTCTGAATGCAAGATAGTAACATATGGGAGCCCAGCCAAGAGCAACCTCCAAAGTCCAAACAAAATAAGCATCTTTCGGGAAAATTACCTTTACAACAGTTTGGTCATAAAGAAGAGGCAACAATTCGGGAAGAAGAGCTTTAATCAAATTTGGCTTGTTGTGGGCAGCTGTGCTTAAGGCCAGGACAGCTGCTCGCCTTACATGCTGTGAAACGCAAGTGAAAGTATTGTCAGTTCTACATCTTATAACCATATTCAGCAGTTTAAACAATAAAACTATAAGAATTAAGTAAATTACCCTGTCACTGTCTTTAATTAACATCAAGAAGGTACCTATCTCAGAGTACATGATTTCATCATTTTTTTCTGGTCGTCAACAATTGAATATTTTATAGCAATTGCAACTGTGGCTCTTGTGTTTGCTGCTGGGCTAGATGTGCGTTCCTACAAAAGGAAAAGCATCAGGTAGTTGGGAAAAAATGACTGCAACATGGCATATAGATGTGCATATCCATGTCACACCTTCAGAGCAGGGATTAGTTTTTCTGGTTCTATTAGAGCAATTTTTCCTAAGCACTCGGCAACAACATTGCGTACTCCTTCCTCCTCACTTTCACAGTGATTGAAGAGCAATGCCAATATCTTCTCAATGTATGAATGCTTGAGCTCACTTTGGCCAGTATGATCAACAGATTGTCGCACAATGACCTGCCAGGTTTTGAATATGAGCACATTAAGCAACGGTTAGATGGGATCTGGGGAATGCATTGTACAAACCATGTTCCTAGAA
Organism: Oropetium thomaeum; assembly: GCA_001182835.1. Lineage (NCBI taxonomy): Eukaryota > Viridiplantae > Streptophyta > Magnoliopsida > Poales > Poaceae > Oropetium > Oropetium thomaeum. Next base: position 3,154 of record LFJQ01000172.1, on the reverse strand, counting down.
AATAAATCAACCTCTTTAAGTGAATGAAGCAACAGATACTGCTTCTTCTGTTGATTATCAATCTGATCCAGGATAAATGGTAAATACTTGGATAGGTTGCCAACAGCAATATTCCCAAGAGCATATGATGCTGCAGACTTAATCTCCTCAAAAGGTGACTGAAATGACTCAATGACAATGTTCTCAATTTGAACATGATTGCTGAGGTCCTTCCTCCTCCCAATTTCTCCCAAACATAATAAGGCCATGTGCTGTTTAGCCTGCATTGAAAATCACACAGATTGAATGTGAAAGAAATTACAGAATCAACAAATTGGAATGTGAAAAATTACAGAATCAACAAATTGGAATGTGAAAGAAATCACACAATCAACAAATGACAAAATATATTCAATGCAATCAACCATTAGCAAAACCATGATAATACGCCTATAACTAATCTGTAAATAGAAATGCCCACAATTCCAAGATATTGGTAACAGCTATGATTAGTGTTCATGAAACCAGTGATAGGAGGGTGAACAATGAATGGACTACCACCAGCCAAAACATATCACAACAGCAAATGTTCAAAGCCAGAAGATAAGGGAACAAATAAAGAGAGGCTATGTAGTGGAACTATGCCTACAAACATAATACCTGTAAATGACTTCGACTGACAGTGAAAATTGTAAAATCTTACACAAGTAGCTACTATGACTTGGTCTACAGATAACCTTGATTAGGATTCAGGAACAAGACTTACAAGTTGGTAGTATTGTCATCTTTCAAAAATGCCTTTAAGCATTTCAATAGTAGACGCACACTTCTCATCACCAGCTGCTAAACACAGAACAGCAACACACTTTGCAATGGAAGACAGAGCCTGCTTGGCAAGACCACCTGACTGTGATGGTTTAGCAGCAGAATAAGGGAACCCAACAAAGTATCAAAGCTAGTTTTGCAGATTGGACCAGTGAAGCAAAAAAACTTCTGAAGTGCCTGTAACAGAGTAATATTTTAGTTGCTGCTAAAAAGGAATTCAAGTGCTCAAATCTTGGGAAACCAGAAGTACCTGAAGTGCTTGACCTTGCAGTAGAGCACTCCTGATCAGAACAAGAGCCTGAGGCAAAACTTGTTTCTCACAGCTAAACCAACATTTTGAATGGATTTTCTGTCAACCATTATAGTACAACAGAGTTCCAATGCAAGAGCAGCATCATATGTAAATCCGTGTCACTGACACAAATAATAAGTCAGTATCAACAACAGTCACATCAGGTACATGCAGAAGCAGAGAAGAATGCAAGAAAAAAAACCTTATGAGGGTAGAAAGTTCAGCGATTATGGTCTCATAGAAGAAGAGCCTATTTGTCCACCATATGTAACAACCAGAGAATTTAATGTTCCCAATGTTGCCTGCCTAAGAGCTCTGTTGGCCTGCCAAATAAGGGAGAAAACAGATAGGCTTCTTAATACTTCATTACCCAACCTAATCTTTCCAGTAAAATAAATGTGCAACATGTATGAAATATCTTATACCTTTCTAAGGAAAGCTGTGAGCTCAGAAACAACATGGTCGAGGACACAAGAGAGATCAATATGAAGGGGTGAGTTCGCAATCACTGAAAATGCCTGTACAGACATATATATTTAAGTACCACATCAGAGTAAAAGAACATTGATGGTGGAATATAAAGATTGTGTGAGCAACGAAGCCACTATGGAACCATCTTTATTCCGATACTGCTCTGTCACAAATTTTGCATCACTAACCATAGTATCCAAACAACCAGTGGATGTAGGTTGAGGGCAACAGATGGGAGTTAGGCTAATAGTACCAATTCTTTATCAGGCGCATGATCAAAATTAAAGGACAGATCTAGAGGGAGGTTTTCCCCAGTGTTTTGTAGTGCGTTCGAGAATAGATGGTCAAAACATAAGTTACAAGAACGGTAGAGATGTAATCATTGTTAACTATGTCAATACACCACACTCAATTACCCAATTACAGCCCTCACCGTAGGAAGAAACTAGTGGGACTTTCAAGCTACGCTCCCATTCCTTAAAAAAGTACCAGTCCCAGTAAAGGCAGTAAGGATTGAACTATGGAGCTTACCTTGACAGCCGTAAGTCTGGTTATTTCATTACCCATTCTATCAACAAGTATTGGCAGGCACGCAGGTAATTCTCTCTGTAGACTATCGCCAAAAGTAGAGACCACAAGACTCATGCAAGATATGGCACATTCTTTGACTTCCTGGGGAAACATATCTGCATAAGAGGCATGCACTGCAAACACACAAGAGAGTATGTGGAAGGAATTTTTGTAAACCTGATCTTGATCTTGATTAGCCAAGCGTCCCAATATAGCATTATAGATTGGACCAATGTATGGCCTGAAATCCACAGAGCTTGCCTGTATGAAAAAATAACCAAAATGGGAAATAAATAAAAAATCAAAATAACTGGTCATTTCATATTGCAAACAATAGAGAACAGGACTGACATCTATATTTGGGCGAAGGACACGGACTAGCTCTCCGCACACCCTTAAGGCCTCAGCAGTGACTTTATAGTACCTATCTCCAATAGCCGATAATATCGGTCCAGAAAGTGCCTGGAAGTTTGATTTGCGGTCATCAACAGATACACCAGTTGTAACACGTAAATACTATTGAATGACAAGCTATTATACCTTGATGTATGGATGAAATACAGATGGGGAGTGTGAAGCCAAAACAAGCCTTGTAAATACAAGGGCTTCAATCTTCAGGTTGGAGGTAGACGACTTATCCTATCAATATGATGGGAACTTGTAGATTAATAAATAATAACAAACATCCATACACAAATCCTTCGAAAAAGAAATAACTAACATTCAAAGCCTTCTCAATCCAGGAACAAAGTGAACCGAAATGATCAGCAAGGCAATCTGGTAGCACAACAACAAGCTCCTTCAACACTGAAAATGCCCCACCTGCAAATGTAGATATAAAATCAGAATTATGAGCTCACAAGTATAGGCTGCAGAATAATTAACTTTAACCTTTGTCTTGATCGATTTTTCACGTAGCTGCTTGTTGACGGACTTGACAACTTTTGGTACCTCCTGTTTCAGCAACCATCGAGGACTACAAAAAACAATAGATTGATAGCAGAGAGTCAAGTCTTA
>LFJQ01000171.1:0-54966 GCA_001182835.1 Oropetium thomaeum | reverse complement strand
GCATCCCATACACTCTGTTGGGCCAAACAAACATGTTTTGGTGTTTCGGACAGTTTCATTTCGAAGTAAAAGTGGTGCGAAAAACGGCACCCGACTTGATCGAAACGCCATCGCACACATCGGAACCATTCCGTTGAAGCACACCCAAAAACGCATCCCATACACTCTTTTGGGCCAAACAAACATGTTTGGGTGTTTCGGAGAGTTTCATTTCGGAAGTAAAAGTGGTGCGAAAACGGCACCCGATTGATGAAACGCGCCATCGCACACATCGGAACCATTCCGTTGAAGCACACCAAAAATGCATCCAATACACTCTGTTGGCCAAACAAACATGTTTTGGGTGTTTCGGACAGTTTCATTTCGGAAGTAAAAAAGTGGTGCGAAAACGGCACCGATGAAACGCCATCGCACACATCGAACCATTCCGTTGAAGCACACCCAAAAACGCATCCCATACACTCTGTTGGGCCAAACAAACATGTTTTGGTGTTTCGGAGAGTTTCATTTCGGAAGTAAAAGTGGTGCGGAAACGGCCCGATTTGCATGAACGCGCCATCGAACACATCGGAACCATTCCGTTGAAGCACACCCAAAAACGCATCCCATACACTCTGTTGGGCCAAACAAACATGTTTTGGGTGTTTCGGAGAGTTTTTCGGAAAAAAAAGTGGTGCGAAAAAGGCACCCATTGATCGAAACACGCCATCGCCACATCGGAACCATTCCGTTGAAGCACGCCCAAAAACGCATCCCATACACTCTGTTGGGCCAAACAAACATGTTTGGTGTTTCGGAGAGTTCATTTCGGAAGTAAATGGTGCGAAAACGGCACCCGATTTTGAAACGCGCCATCGAACACATCGGAACCATTCCGTTGAAGCAACCCAAAAACGCATCCCATACACTCTGTTGGGCCAAACAAACATGTTTGGGTGTTTCGGAGAGTTTCATTCGGAAAAAAAGTGGTGCGAAAACGCACCCGATTCATGAAACGCCATCGAACACATCGGAACCATTCCGTTGAAGCACACCCAAAAACGCATCCCAACACTCTGTTGGGCCAAACAAACATGTTTTGGTGTTCGGAGAGTTTCATTTCGGAAGTAAAAGTGGTGCGAAAACGGCACCCGATTCGATGCCATCGACACATCGGAACCATTCCGTTGAAGCAACCAAAAACGCATCCCATACACCTGTTGGGCCAAACAAACATGTTTTGGGTGTTTCGGAGAGTTTCATTTCGGAAGTAAAAGTGGTGCGAAAACGGCACCCGATTTGCATGAAACGCGCCATCGAACACATCGGAACCATTCCGTTGAAGCACACCCAAAAACGCATGTGGAAACAAACATGTTTGATGGAAGTAAAAAAACGGCACCCGACTCGATACACGCCATCGCCACACGGAACCATTCCGTTGAAGCACACCCAAAAGCATTACACCTGTTGGGCCAAACAAACATGTTTTGGTGTTTCGGAGAGTTTCATTTCGGAATAAAATGGTGCGAAAACGGCACCCGATTTGCATGAAACGCGCCATCGAACACATCGGAACCATCCGTTGAACACACCCAAAAACGCATCCCATACATTCTGTTGGCCAAACAAACATGTTTGGGTGTTTCGGAGAGTTTCATTTCGGAAGTAAAAGTGGTGCGAAAACGGCACCCGATTTGCATGAAACGCGCCATCGAACACATCGGAACCATTCCGTTGAAGCACCCCAAAACGCGTCCCATACACTCTGTTGGGCCAAACAAACATGTTTGGGTGTTTCGGAGAGTTCATTTCGGAAGTAAAAGTGGTGCGAAAAACGGCACCCGATTTGCATGAAACGCGCCATCGAACACATCGGAACCATTCCGTTGAAGCACACCCAAAAACGCATCCCACACACTCTGTTGGGCCAAACAAACATGTTTTGGGTGTTTCGGAGAGTTCATTTCGGAAGTAAAAGTGGTGCGAAAAAAAGGCACCCGATTGCGATACACGCCATCGCACACATCGGAACCATCCCGGAAGCAACCCAAAAACGCATCCCATACACTGTTGGGCCAAACAAACATGTTTTGGGTTTTCGGAGTTTCATTTCGGAAGTAAAGTGGTGCGAAAACGGCACCCGATTGCATGAAACGCGCATCGAACACATCGGAACCATTCCGTTGAAGCACACCCAAAAACGCATCCATACACTCTGTTGGCCAAACAAACATGTTTTGGGTGTTTCGAGAGTTTCATTTCGGAAGTAAAAGTGGTGCGAAAACGGCACCCGATTGATCGATAACGCCATTCGGAACCATTCCGTTGAAGCACACCCAAAAACGCATGCCATACACTCGTTGGGCCAAACAAACATGTTGGGTGTTTCGGAGAGTTTCATTTCGGAAGTAAAAGTGGTGCGAAAACGGCACCCGATTTGCATGAAACGCGCATCGAACACATCGGAACCATTCCGTTGAAGCACACCCAAAAACGCATCCCATACAAAGTTTTGGGTGTTTCGGAGAGTTTCATTTCGGAAGTAAAGTGGTGCGAAAAACACCCGATTGGAACACGCCATCGACACATCGGAACCATTCCGTTGAAGCAACCCAAAAACGCATCCCATACACTCTGTTGGGCCAAACAAACATGTTTTGGGTGTTTCGGAGAGTTTCATTTCGGAAGTAAAAGTGGTGCGAAAACGGCACCCCGATTGCATGAAACGCGCCATCGAACACATCGGAACCATTCCGTTGAAGCACACCCAAAAACGCATCCATACACTCTGTTGGGCCAAACAAACATGTTTTGGGTGTTTCGGAGAGTTTCATTTCGGAAGTAAAAGTGGTGCGAAAACGGCACCCGATTCGATACACGCCATCGTCGGAACCATTCCGTTGAAGCACACCCAAAAACGCATCCCATACACTCTGTTGGGCCAAACAAACATGTTTTGGGTGTTTCGGAGAGTTTCATTTCGGAAGTAAAAGTGGTGCGAAAACGGCACCCGATTTGCATGAAACGCGCCATCGCACACATCGGAACCATTCCGTTGAAGCACAAAAACGCATCCCATACACTCTGTTGGGCCAAACAAACATGTTTTGGGTGTTTCGGAGAGTTTCATTTCGGAAGTAAAAGTGGTGCGAAAACGGCACCCGATTGATGAACACGCCATCGCACACATCGGAACCATTCCGTTGAAGCACACCAAAAACGCATCCCATACACGTTGGGCCAAACAAACATGTTTTGGGTGTTTCGGAGAGTTTCATTCGGAAGTAAAAGTGGTGCGAAAACGGCACCCGATTTGATGAAACGCGCCATCGCACACATCGGAACCATTCCGTTGAAGCACACCCAAAAACGCATCCATACACTCTGTTGGGCCAAACAAACATTTTGGGTGTTTCGGAGAGTTTCATTTCGGAAGTAAAAGTGGTGCGAAAACGGCACCCGATTTGAACACGCCATCGCACACATCGGAACCATTCCGTTGAAGCACACCCAAAAAACGCATCCCATACACTCTGTTGGGCCAAACAAACATGTTTTGGGTGTTTCGGAGAGTTTCATTTCGGAAGTAAAAGTGGTGCGAAAACGGCACCCGATTGATCGAAACGCGCCATCGCGCACATCGGAACCATTCCGTTGAAGCACACCCAAAAACGCATCCATACACTCTGTTGGCCAAACAAACATGTTTTGGTGTTTCGGAGAGTTTCATTTCGGAAGTAAAAGTGGTGCGAAAACGGCACCCGATTTGCATGAAACGCGCCATCGAACACATCGCCATTCCGTTGAAGCACGCCCAAAAACGCGTCCCATACACTCTGTTGGGCCAAACAAACATGTTTGGGTGTTCGGAGAGTTTCATTTCGGAAGTAAAAGTGGTGCGAAAACGGCACCCGATTTGCATGAACGCCCATCGAACACATCGAACCATTCCGTTGAAGCACGCCCAAAAACGCGTCCCATACACTCTGTTGGGCCAAACAAACATGTTGGGTGTTTCGGAAGTTTCATTTCGGAAGTAAAAGTGGTGCGAAAACGGCACCCGATTTACACGCCATCGCACACATCGGAACCATTCCGTTGATCTACACTCTGTGGGGCCAAACAAACATGTTTGGGTGTTTCGGAGAGTTTCATTTCGGAAGTAAAAGTGGTGCGAAAACGGCACCCGATTTGCATGAAACGCGCCATCGAACACATCGGAACCATTCCGTTGAAGCACACCCAAAAACGCATCCCAACACTCTGTTGGGCCAAACAAACATGTTTGGGTGTTTCGGAGAGTTTCATTTCGGAAGTAAAAGTGTGCGAAAAACGGCACCCGATTGATGAAACGCGCCATCGAACACATCGAACCATTCCGTTGAAGCACCCCAAAAACGCATCCATACACTAAACAAACGGAGAGTTTCATTCGGAAGTAAAAGTGGTGCGAAAACGGCACCCGATTTGCATGAAACGCGCCATCGAACACATCGGAACCATTTGAAGCACACCCAAAAACGCATCCCATACACTCTGTTGGCCAACAAACATGTTTGGGTGTTTCGGAAGTTTCATTCGGAAGTAAAAGTGGTGCGAAAACGGCACCCCGACTTGATCGATACACGCCATCGCACACATCGGAACCATTCCGTTGAAGCACCAAAAAACGCATCCCATACACTCTGTTGGGCCAAACAAACATGTTTTGGGTGTTTCGGAGAGTTTCATTTCGGAAGTAAAAGTGGTGCGAAAACGGCACCCGATTTGCATGAAACGCGCCATCGCACACATCGGAACCATTCCGTTGAAGCACACCAAAAATGCATCCATACACTTTGGGCCAAACAAACATGTTTTGGGTGTTTGGGACAGTTTCATTTCGGAAGTAAAAGTGGTGCGAAAACGGCACCCGGATCGATAACGCCATCGCACACATCGGAACCATTCCGTTGAAGCACCCAAAAACGCATCCCTACACTCTGTTGGGCCAAACAAACATGTTTTGGGTGTTTCGGAGAGTTTCATTTCGGAAGTAAAAGTGGTGCGAAAACGGCACCCGATTTGAACACGCCATCGCACATCGGAACCATTCCGTTGAAGCACACCAAAAACGCATCCCATACACTCTGTTGGCCAAACAAACATGTTTTGGTGTTTCGGAGAGTTTCATTTCGGAAGTAAAAGTGGTGCGAAAACGGCACCCGATTGCATGAAACGCGCCATCGAACACATCGACCATTCCGTTGAAGCACACCAAAAACGCATCCCATACACTGTTGGGCCAAACAAACATGTCGGAGAGTTTCATTTCGGAAGTAAAAGTGGTGCGAAAACGCACCCGATTGCATGAAACGCGCCATCGAACACATCGGAACCATTCCGTTGAAGCACACCCAAAAACGCATCCCATACACTCTGTTGGGCCAAACAAACATGTTTTGGGTGTTTCGGAAGTTTCATTTCGGAAGTAAAAGTGGTGCGAAAACGGCACCCGACTTGATCGATACACGCCATCGCACACATCGCCATTCCGTTGAAGCACCCAAAAAACGCATCCCATACACTCTGTTGGGCCAAACAAACATGTTTTGGGTTTTCGGAGAGTTTCATTTCGGAAGTAAAAGTGGTGCGAAAACGGCACCCGATTTGCATGAAACGCGCCATCGAACACATCGGAACCATTCCGTTGAAGCACCCAAAAAACGCATCCCATACACTGTTGGGCCAAACAAACATGTTTGGGTGTTTCGGAGAGTTTCATTTCGGAAGTAAAAGTGGTGCGAAAACGGCACCCGATTTGCATGAAACGCGCCATCGAACACATCGGAACCATTCCGTTGAAGCACGCCCAAAAAACGCATCCATACACTCTGTTGGCCAAACAAACATGTCGGAGAGTTTCATTCGGAAGTAAAAGTGGTGCGAAAACGACCCGATTTGCATGAAACGCGCCATCGAACACATCGAAGAAGCACCCCAAAAACGCATGTTGGTGTTTTGGGTGTTTCGGAAGTTCATTTCGGAAGTAAAAGTGGTGCGAAACGGCACCCGATTGCGATTCGGAACCATTCCGTTGATACACTCTGTTGGGCCAAACAAACATGTTTGGGTGTTTCGGAGAGTTTCATTTCGGAAGTAAAAGTGGTGCGAAAACGGCACCCGATTTGCATGAAACGCGCATCGACACATCGGAACCATTCCGTTGAAGCACACCAAAAACGCATCCCATACACTCTGTTGGGCCAAACAAACATGTTTGGGTGTTTCGAAGTTTCATTTCGGAAGTAAAAGTGGTGCGAAAACGGCACCCGACTTGAAACGCCATCGACACATCGGAACCATTCCGTTGAAGCACACCAAAAACGCATCCATACACTCTGTTGGCCAAACAAACATGTTTTGGGTGTTTCGGAGAGTTTCATTCGGAAGTAAAGTGGTGCGAAAACGGCACCCGCGAAACGCGCCATCGAACACATCGGAACCATTCCGTTGAAGCACACCCAAAACGCATCGTTGGGCCAAACAAACATGTTTTGGGTTTCGGAGAGTTTCATTCGGAAGTAAAAGTGGTGCGAAAACGGCACCCATTTGATGAAACGCGCCATCGAACACATCGGTTGAAGCACCCCAAAAACGCATCCATACACTCTGTTGGGCCAAACAAACATGTTTTGGGTGTTTCGGAGAGTTTCATTTCGGAAGTAAAAGTGGTGCGAAAACGGCACCCGATTGCATGAAACGCGCCATCGCACATCGGAACCATTCCGTTGAAGCACACCCAAAAACGCATCCCATGTTGGGCCAAACAAACATGTTTGGGTGTTTCGGAGAGTTTCATTTCGGAAGTAAAAAGTGGTGCGAAAACGGCACCCGATCGAACACGCCATCGACATCGGAACCATTCCGTTGAAGCACACCCAAAAACGCATCCATACACTCTGTTGGGCCAAACAAACATGTTTTGGGTGTTTCGGAGAGTTTCATTTCGGAAGTAAAAGTGGTGCGAAAACGGCACCCGATTTGCATGAAGCGCCATCGCACACATCGGAACCATTCCGTTCCCATACACTCTGTTGGGCCAAACAAACATGTTTGGGTGTTTCGGAGAGTTTCATTTCGGAAGTAAAAGTGGTGCGAAAACGGCACCCGATCGAAACGCCATCGACATCGGAACCATTCCGTTGAAGCACACCCAAAAAACGCATCCATACACTCTGTTGGGCCAAACAAACATGTTTTGGGTGTTTCGGAGAGTTTCATTTCGGAAGTAAAAGTGGTGCGAAAACGGCACCCGATTTGCATTCGCACATCGCCATTCCGTTGAAGCACAAAACATACACTCTGTTGGGCCAAACCATGTTTGGGTGTTTCGGAGAGTTTCACGGAAGTAAAAGTGGTGCGAAAACGCACCCGATTTGCATGAAACGCGCCATCGAACACATCGGAACCATTCCTTGAAGCACCCCAAAAAACGCGTCCCATACACTCTGTTGGGCCAAACAAACATGTTTGGGTGTTTGGACAGTTTCATTTCGGAAGTAAAAGTGGTGCGAAAACGGCACCGACTTGCGATACACGCCATCGCACACATCGGAACCATTCCGTTGAAGCCACCCAAAAACGCATCCATACACCTGTGGGCCAAACAAACATGTTTTGGGTGTTCGGACATTTCGGAAGTAAAAGTGGCGAAAACGGCACCCGATTGCATGAAACGCGCCACACACATCGGAACCATTCCGTTGAAGCAGCATGGTTGGGCCAAACAAACAACAGTTTCATTTCGAAGTAAAAGTGGTGCGAAAACGGCACCCGACTTCGGCCATCGACACATCGGAACCATTCCGTTGAAGCAACCCAAAAACGCATCCCATACACTCTGTTGGGCCAAACAAACATGTTTTGGTGTTAGAGTTTCATTTCGGAAGTAAAGTGGTGCGAAACACCCGATTTGCATGAAACGCGCCATCGAACACATCGGAACCATTGAAGCACACCCAAAAGCGTGGGCCAAACAAACATGTTTGGGTGTTTCGGACATTCGGAAGTAAAAGTGGTGCGAAAATTTGATCGATACACGGCACACATCGGAACCATTCCGTTGAAGCTGTTGGCCAAACAAACATGTTTTGGTGTTTCGGAGAGTTTCATTCGGAAGTAAAAGTGGTGCGAAAACGGCACCCGATTTGCATGAAACGCGCCATCGCACACATCGGAACCATTCCGTTGAAGCACACCAAAAACGCATCGTTGGGCCAAACAAACATGTTCATTTCGGAAGTAAAGTGGTGCGAAAACGGCACCCGATTGCGATACACGCCATCGCACACATCGGAACCATTCCGTTGAAGCACACCCAAAAACGCATCCCATACACTCTGTTGGGCCAAACAAACATGTTTTGGGTGTTTCGGAGAGTTTCATTTCGGAAGTAAAAGTGGTGCGAAAACGGCACCCGATTTGCATGAAACGCGCCATCGAACACATCGGAACCATTCCGTTGAAGCACACCCAAAAACGCATCCCATACACTGTTGGGGCCAAACAAACATGTTTTGGGTGTTTCGGAGAGTTTCATTTCGGAAGTAAAAGTGGTGCGAAAACGGCACCCGATTTGCATGAAACGCGCATCGAACACATCGGAACCATTCCGTTGAAGCACCCCAAAAACGCATCCCATACACTCTGTTGGGCCAAACAAACATGTTTTGGGTGTTTCGGAGAGTTTCATTTCGGAAGTAAAAGTGGTGCGAAAACGGCACCCGATTTCATGAAACGCCCATCGACACATCGGAACCATTCCGTTGAAGCACACCCAAAAACGCATCCATACACTCTGTTGGGCCAAACAAACATGTTTGGGTGTTTCGGAGAGTTTCATTTCGGAAGTAAAAGTGGTGCGAAAACGGCACCCGATTGATGAAACGCCATCGACATCGGAACCATTCCGTTGAAGCACACCCAAAAACGCATCCATACACTCTGTTGGGCCAAACAAACATGTTTGGGTGTTTCGGAGTTTCATTTCGGAAGTAAAAGTGGTGCGAAAACGGCACCCGACATCGAACACATCGGAACCATTCCGTTGAAGCAGTTGGGCCAAACAAACATGTTTGGTGTTTCGGAGAGTTTCATTTCGGAAGTAAAAGTGGTGCGAAAACGGCACCCGATTGATCCACGCCATTTCCGTTGAAGCACACCCAAAAACGCATCCCATACACTCTGTTGGGCCAAACAAACATGTTTTGGGTGTTTCGGAGAGTTTCATTTCGGAAGTAAAAGTGGTGCGAAAACGGCACCCGATTTGCATGAAACGCGCCATCGAACACATCGTTCCGTTGAAGCAAAAAACGCGTCCCATACACTCTGTTGGGCAAACAAACATGTTTGGGTGTTCGGAGAGTTGGACGATTTGCATGAAACGCGCCATCGAACACATCGGAACCATTCCTTTGTCCCATACACTCTGTTGGGCCAAACAAACATGTTTGGGTGTTTCGGACAGTTTCATTTCGGAAGTAAAAGTGGTGCGAAAACGCACCCGATTGATGATACACGTCGCACACATCGGAACCATTCCGTTGAAGCGCACCCAAAAACGCATCCCATACACTCTGTTGGGCCAAACAAACATGTTTTGGGTGTTTCGGAGAGTTTCATTTCGGAAGTAAAAGTGGTGCGAAAACGGCATTTGCATGAAACGCGCCATCGCACACATCGGAACCATTCCGTTGAAGCACACCCAAAACATCCATACACTCTGTTGGGCCAAACAAACATGTTTTGGGTTTTGGAGAGTTTCATTTCGGAAGTAAAAGTGGTGCGAAAACGGCACCCGATTCGATTCTCGGAACCATTCCGTTGAAGCACACCCAAAAACGCATCCCATACTCTGTTGGGCCAAACAAAATGTTTTGGTGTTTCGGAAGTTTCATTTCGGAAGTAAAAGTGGTGCGAAAACGGCCCGATTTGCATGAAACGCGCCATCGAACACATCGGAACCATTCCGTTGAAGCACACCCAAAAACGCATCCCATACACTCTGTTGGGCCAAACAAACATGTTTTGGGTGTTTCGGAGAGTTTCATTTCGGAAGTAAAAGTGGTGCGAAAACGGCACCCGACTTGATCGATACACGCCATCGCACACATCGGAACCATTCCGTTGAAGCACACCCAAAAACGCATCCCATACACTCTGTTGGCCAAACAAACATGTTTTGGGTGTTTCGGAGAGTTTCATTTCGGAAGTAAAAGTGGTGCGAAAACGGCACCCGATTTGCATGAAACGCGCCATCGAACACATCGGAACCATTCCGTTGAAGCACACCAAAAATCCCATACACTCTGTTGGGCCAAACAAACATGTTTTGGGTGGGAGAGTTTCATTTCGGAAGTAAAGTGGTGCGAAAACGGCACCCGAATGATTCGGAACCATTCCGTTGAAGCATTGTTGGGCCAAACAAACATGTTTTGGGTGTTTGGAGAGTTTCATTTCGGAAGTAAAAGTGGTGCGAAAAACGGCACCCGATTGATGATTCGACATCGGAACCATTCCGTTGAAGCACACCCAAAAACGCATCCATACACTCTGTTGGGCCAAACAACATTTGGGTTTCGGAGAGTTTCATTTCGAAGTAAAGTGGTGCGAAAACGGCACCCGATTTGCATGAAACGCGCCATCGAACACATCGTTGAAGCACACCCAAAAACGCATCCCATACACTCTGTTGGGCCAAACAAACATGTTGGGTGTTTCGGAGAGTTTCATTTCGGAAGTAAAGTGGTGCGAAAACGGCACCCGATTGATGAAACCGCCATCACATCGGAACCATTCCGTTGAAGCACACCCAAAAACGCATCCCATACACTCTGTTGGGCCAAACAAACATGTTTTGGGTGTTTCGGAAGTTTCATTTCGGAAGTAAAAGTGGTGCGAAAACGGCACCCGATTTCGGAACCATTCCGTTGAAGCACACCCAAAAACGCATCCCATACACTCTGTTGGGCCAAACAAACATGTTTTGGGTGTTTCGGAGAGTTTCATTTCGGAAGTAAAGTGGTGCGAAACGGCACCCGAATTCGCAACATCGGAACCATTCCGTTGATCCATGTTGGGTTCAGTTTCATTTCGGAACGAAAACGGCACCCGAATCGATACGCATCGCACACATCGTTCCGTTGAAGCACACCCAAAAACGCATGTTGGGCCAAACAAACATGTTTGGGTGTTTCGGAGAGTTTCATTTCGGAAGTAAAAGTGGTGCGAAAACGCCCGATTTGGAAACGCGCCATCGAACACATCGGAACCATTCCGTTGAAGCACACCAAAAACGCATCCCATACACTCTGTTGGGCCAAACAACATGTTTTGGGTGTTTCGGAGAGTTTCATTTCGGAAGTAAAAGTGGTGCGAAAACGGCACCCGATTTGCATGAAACGCATCGAACACATCGGAACCATTCCGTTGAAGCACACCCCAAAAACGCATCCCATACACTCTGTTGGGCCAAACAAACATGTTGGGTGTTTCGGAGAGTTTCATTTCGGAAGTAAAGTTTGATCGATGCCATCGTCGCCATTCCGTTGAAGCATCCCATACACTCTGTTGGGCCAAACAAACATGTTTCATTTCGCGGGCACCCGATTTGCCGCGCCATCGAACACATCGGAACCATTCCGTTGAAGCACACCCAAAAACGCATCCCATACACTCTGTTGGGCCAAACAAACATGTTTGGTGTTTCGGAGAGTTTCATTTCGGAAGTAAAAGTGGTGCGAAAACGTTTGATGAAACGCGCCATCGTCGGAACCATTCCGTTGAAGCATTCTGTTGGGCCAAAACATGTTTTGGGGTTTCGGAGAGTTTCATTTCGGAAGTAAAAGTGGTGCGATTGAAACACGCCATCGCACACATCGGAACCATTCCGTTGAAGCAACCCAAAAACGGTTGGGCAAACAAACATGCGGAGAGTTTCATTTCGGAAGTAAAAGTGTGCGAAAACGGCACCGATTGCATGATCGAGTTCCGTTTCTGTTGGGCCAAACAAACATGTTTGGGTGTTTCCGGAAGTAAAAGTGGTGCGAAAACGGCACCCGATTTGCATTTCGGAACCATTCCGTTGAAGCACACCCAAAAACGCATGTTGGGCCAAACAAACATGTTTTGGGTGTTTCGGAGAGTTTCATTTCGAAGTAAAAGTGGTGCGAAAACGGCACCCGAATCGAAACACGCCATCACATCGGAACCATTCCGTTGAAGCACACCAAAAACGCATCCATACACTCTGTTGGGCCAAACAAACATGTTGGGTGTTTCGGAGAGTTTCATTTCGGAAGTAAAAGTGGTGCGAAACGGCACCGATTTGATGAAACGCGCCATCGAACACATCGAATTCCGTTGATCGTTGGGCCAAACAAACCGGAGAGTTTCCCGAAAATTCATTTTGTGTTCGCTTTTTTCGGGTTGTTGGGCCAAACAAACATGTTCCATTTCGGAAGTTGGTGCGAAAACGGCACCCGATTTGCATGAAACGTCGAACCATTCCGTTGAAGCAGCATCCATACACAAACAAACATGCAGTTTCATTTCGGAAGTAAAAAAAACGGCACTTCGGCCATCGCACACATCGGAACCATTCCGTTGAAGCTGTTGGGCCAAACAAACATGTTTTGGTGTTTCGGAGAGTTTCATTCCGAAAACGGTTTTGATTCGGGAACCATTCCGTTCCCATACACTCTGTTGGGCCAAGGGTGTTTTTCATTTCGGAACGAAACACCCGAATGGCCATCGCACACATCGGAACCATTCGTTGAATGTTGGGCCAAACAAACATGTTTTGTTTCGGAAGTTTCATTTCGGAAGTCGATTTGCATTCGCACACATCGGAACCATTCCGTTGAAGCACAAACATCCATACACTCTGTTGGGCCAAACAAACATGTTTTGGGTGTTCGTTTCATTTCGGAAGTAAAAGTGGTGCGAAAACGGCACCCGATTGATTTCGCACACATCGGAACCATTCCGTTGAAGCAACCCAAAAACGCATCTGTTGGCCAAACAAACATCATTTCGGAAGTAAAAGTGGTGCGAAAACGCACCCGACTTGATCGATACACGCCATCGCGCACATCGGAACCATTCCGTTGAAGCTTCTGTTGGGCCAAACAAACATGTTTGACATTTCGCGACGGCACCGATTTTTCGTTCCGTTGAAGCTGTTGGGCCAAACAAACATGTTGGGTGTTTCGGAGAGTTTCATTTCGGAAGTAAAGTGGTGCGAAAACGGCACCCGATTTGATTCGAACACATCGGAACCATTCCGTTGAAGCACGCCCAAAAACGCGTCCCATACACTCTGTTGGGCCAAACAAACATGTTTGGGTGTTTCGGAATTTCATTTCGGAAGTAAAAAGTGGTGCGAAAACGGCACCCGACTTTACACGCCATCGACACATCGGAACCATTCCGTTGAAGCACACCCAAAAACGCATGAAACAAACATGTTTTGGGTGTTTCGGAGAGTTTCATTTGGAAGTAAAAGTGGTGCGAAAACGGCACCCGATTTGTGAAACGCGCCATCGCACACATCGGAACCATTCCGTTTGTGGTTGGGCAAACAAACATGTTTGGGTGTTTCGGAGAGTTTCATTTCGGAAGTAAAAGTGGTGCGAAAACGGCACATCGAACACGCCATCGCACACATCGGAACCATTCCGTTGAAGCACACCCAAAAACGCATCCCATACACTCTGTTGGGCCAAACAAACATGTTTTGGGTGTTTCGGAGAGTTTCATTTCGGAAGTAAAAGTGGTGCGAAACGGCACCCGATTTGATGAAACGCGCCATCGAACACATCGGAACCATTCCGTTGAAGCACACCAAAAACGCATCCCATACATTCTGTGGGCCAAACAAACATGTTTTGGGTGTTTCGGAGAGTTTCATTTCGGAAGTAAAAGTGTGCGAAAACGCATTTGCATGAAACGCGCCATCGCACATCGGAACCATTCCGTTGAAGCACACCCAAAAACGCATCCCATACACTCTGTTGGGCCAAACAAACATGTTTGGGTGTTTCGGAGAGTTTCATTTCGGAAGTAAAAGTGTGCGAAAACGGCACCCGATTGATCGATAACGCCATCGACATCGGAACCATTCCGTTGAAGCACCCCAAAAACGCATCCATACACTCTGTTGGGCCAAACAAACATGTTTGGGTGTTTCGGAGAGTTTCATTTCGGAACGAAAACGTTGCATGAAACGCGCCATCGAACACATCGGAACCATTCCGTTGAAGCACGCCCAAAAACGCCCCATACACTCTTTGTTTGGGGAGAGTTTCATTTCGGAAGTAAAAGTGGTGCGAAAACGGCACATTCGAACACATCGGAACCATTCCGTTGAAGCACACCCAAAACGCATCCATACACTCTGTTGGGCCAAACAAACATGTTTTGGTGTTTCGGAGAGTTTCATTTCGGAAGTAAAAGTGGTGCGAAAACGGCACCCGACATCGAACGCCATCGCACACATCGGAACCATTCCGTTGAAGCACACCCAAAAACGCATCCAATACACTCTGTTGGGCCAAACAAACATGTTTTGGGTGTTTTCGGAGAGTTTCATTTCGAAAGTAAAAGTGGTGCGAAAACGGCACCGACTTGATGAACGCCATCGAACACATCGGAACCATTCCGTTGAAGCACACCAAAAAACGCATCCCATACACTCTGTTGGCCAAACAAACATGTTTTGGGTGTTTCGGAGAGTTTCATTTCGGAAGTAAAAGTGGTGCGAAAACGGCACCCGATTTGCATGAAACGCGCCATCGAACACATCGGAACCATTCCGTTGAAGCACACCCAAAAACGCATCCCATACATTCTGTTGGGCCAAACAAACATGTTTTGGGTGTTTCGGAGAGTTTCATTTCGGAAGTAAAAGTGGTGCGAAAACGGCACCCGACTTGATCGATACACGCCATCGCACACATCGGAACCATTCCGTTGAAGCACACCCAAAAAACGCATCCATACACTCTGTTGGGCCAAACAAACATGTTTTGGGTGTTTCGGAGAGTTTCATTTCGGAAGTAAAAGTGGTGCGAAAACGGCACCCGATTTGCATGAAACGCGCCATCGAACACATCGGAACCATTCCGTTGAAGCACGCCCAAAAACGCGTCCCATACACTCTGTTGGGCCAAACAAACATGTTTGGGTGTTTCGGAGAGTTTCATTTCGGAAGTAAAGTGGTGCGAAAACGGCACCCGATTATGAACGCGCCATCGAACACATCGGAACCATTCCGTTGAAGCACACCCAAAAACGCATCCCATACACTCTGTTGGGCCAAACAAACATGTTTGGGTGTTTTCGGAGAGTTTCATTTCGGAAGTAAAAGTGGTGCGAAAACGGCACCCGACTTGATCGATACACGCCATCGCACACATCGGAACCATTCCGTTGAACCACACCCAAAAACGCATCCATACACTCTGTTGGGCCAAAACAAAACATGTTTTGGGTGTTTCGGAGAGTTTCATTTCGGAAGTAAAAGTGGTGCGAAAACGGCACCCGATTTGCATGAAACGCGCCATCGAACACATCGGAACCATTCCGTTGAAGCACACCCAAAAACGCATCCCATACACTCTGTTGGGCCAAACAAACATGTTTGGGTGTTTCGGAGAGTTTCATTTCGGAAGTAAAAGTGGTGCGAAACGGCACCCGACTTGATCGATACACGCCATCGCACACATCGGAACCATTCCGTTGAAGCACACCCAAAAACGCATCCCATACACTCTGTTGGGCCAAACAAACATGTTTTGGGTGTTTCGGAGAGTTTCATTTCGGAAGTAAAAGTGGTGCGAAAACGGCACCCGATTTGCATGAAACGCGCCATCGAACACATCGGAACCATTCCGTTGAAGCACACCAAAAAATCCCATACACTGTTGGGCCAAACAAACATGTTTTGGTGTTTCGGAGAGTTTCATTTCGGAAGTAAAAGTGGTGCGAAAACGGCACCCGATTTGCATGAAACGCGCCATCGAACACATCGGAACCATTCCGTTGAAGCACACCAAAAACGCATCCCATACACTCTGTTGGGCCAAACAAACATGTTTTGGGTGTTTCGGAGAGTTTCATTTCGGAAGTAAAAGTGGTGCGAAACGGCACCCGACTTGATCGATACACGCCATCGCACACATCGGAACCATTCCGTTGAAGCACACCCAAAAACGCATCCCATACACTCTGTTGGGCCAAACAAACATTTTGGGTGTTTCGGAGAGTTTCATTTCGGAAGTAAAGTGGTGCGAAAACGGCACCCGATTGATGAAACGCCATCGAACACATCGGAACCATTCCGTTGAAGCACACCCAAAAACGCATCCCATACACTCTGTTGGGCCAAACAAACATGTTTTGGGTGTTTCGGAGAGTTTCATTTCGGAAGTAAAAGTGGTGCGAAAACGGCACCCGACTTATCGATACACGCCATCGCACACATCGGAACCATTCCGTTGAAGCACACCCAAAAACGCATCCCATACACTCTGTTGGGCCAAACAAACATGTTTTGGGTGTTTCGGAGAGTTTCATTTCGGAAGTAAAAGTGGTGCGAAAAACGGACCGATTTGCATGAAACGCGCCATCGAACACATCGGAACCATTCCGTTGAAGCACACCCAAAAACGCATCCCATACACTCTGTTGGGCCAAACAAACATGTTTTGGGTGTTTCGGAGAGTTTCATTTCGGAAGTAAAAGTGGTGCGAAAACGGCACCCGATTTGCATGAAACGCGCCATCGAACACATCGGAACCATTCCGTTGAAGCACCCCCAAAAACGCATCCCATACACTCTGTTGGGCCAAACAAACATGTTTTGGGTGTTTCGGAGAGTTTCATTTCGGAAGTAAAAGTGGTGCGAAAACGGCACCCGATTTGCATGAAACGCGCCATCGAACACATCGGAACCATTCCGTTGAAGCACACCAAAAACGCATCCCAACACTCTGTTGCCAAACAAACATGTTTTGGTGTTTCGGAGAGTTTCATTCGGAAGTAAAAGTGGTGCGAAAACGGCACCCGTTCATCGACACATCGGAACCATTCCGTTGAAGCACACCCAAAAACGCATCCCATACACCTGTTGGGCCAAACAAACATGTTTTGGGTGTTCGAGAGTTTCATTTCGGAAGTAAAAGTGGTGCGAAAACGGCACCCGATTTGCGAAACGCGCCATCGAACACATCGGAACCATTCCGTTGAAGCACACCCAAAACGCATCCATACACTCTGTTGGGCCAAACAAACATGTTTTGGGTGTTTCGGAGAGTTTCATTTCGGAAGTAAAAAAAAACGGCACCCGATTTGATCGATACACGCATCGAACACATCGGAACCATTCCGTTGAAGCAACCCAAAAACGCATCCCATACACTCTGTTGGGCCAAACAAACATGTTTTGGGTGTTTCGGAGAGTTCATTTCGAAGTAAAAGTGGTGCGAAAACGGCACCCGATTTGCATGAAACGCGCCATCGCATCGAACCATGAAGCACCCCAAAACGTCCACACAACAAACATGTTTTGGTGTTTCGGAGAGTTTCATTTCGGAAGAAAGTGGTGCGAAAACGGCACCACATGCCATCGAACACATCGGAACCATTCCGTTGAAGAACGCATTCTGTTGGGCCAAACAAAATGTTTGGGTGTTTCGGAGAGTTTCATTTCGGAAGTAAAAGCGAAAACAAACATGAACACGCCATCGCACACATCGGAACCATTCCGTTGAAGCACACCCAAAAACGCATACACTCTGTTGGGCCAAACAAACATTTTGGGTGTTTCGGAGAGTTTCATTTCGGAAGTAAAAGTGGTGCGAAAACGGCCGACATCATCGCACACATCGGAACCAGCAAAACGCAATACACTCTGTTGGCCAAACAAGAAGTTTCATTTCGGAAGTAAAAGTGGTTTGATCACGCCATCGCACACATCGGAACCATTCCGTTGAAGCACACCAAAAACGCATCCATACACTCTGTTGGGCCAAACAAACATGTTTGGGTGTTTCGGAGAGTTTCATTTCGGAAGTAAAGTGGTGCGAAAACGGCACCCGATTTGCATGAAACGCGCCATCGCGGACCATTCCGTTGAAGCACACCCAAAAACGCGTCCCATACACTCTGTTGGGCCAAACAAACATGTTTTGGGTGTTTCGGAGAGTTTCATTTCGGAAGTAAAGTGGTGCGAAAAACCCATTTGCATGAAACGCGCCATCGAACACATCGGAACCATTCCGTTGAAGCACCCCAAAAAAACGCCCATACACTCTGTTGGGCCAAACAAACATTTTGGGTGTTTCGGAGAGTTTCATTTCGGAAGTAAAAGTGGTGCGAAAACGGCACCCGACTTGATCATACCGCCATCGCACACATCGGAACCATCCGTTGAAGCACACCCAAAAAACGCATCCATACACTCTGTTGGGCCAAACAAACATGTTTTGGGTGTTTCGGAGAGTTTCATTTCGAAGTAAAGTGGTGCGAAAACGGCACCCGATTGCATGAAACGCGCCATCGCACACATCGGAACCATTCCGTTGAAGCACACCAAAAACGCATCCCATACACTCTGTTGGGCCAAACAAACATGTTTTGGGTGTTTCGGACAGTTTCATTTCGGAAGTAAAAGTGGTGCGAAAACGGCACCCGACTTGATCGATACACGCCATCGCACACATCGGAACCATTCCGTTGAAGCACACCCAAAAACGCATCCCATACACTCTGTTTGGGCCAAACAAACATGTTTTGGGTGTTTCGGAGAGTTTTCATTTCGGAAGTAAAAGTGGTGCGAAACGGACCGATTTGCATGAAACGCGCCATCGAACACATCGGAACCATTCCGTTGAAGCACACCCAAAAACGCATCCCATACACTTCTGTTGGCCAAACAACATGTTTGGGTGTTTCGGAGAGTTTCATTTCGGAAGTAAAGTGGTGCGAAAACGGCACCCGACTTTGATCGATACCGCGCCACATCGGAACCATTCTTGAACCGCCCAAAACGCGTCCATACACTCTGTTGGCAAAAAACATGTTTTGTGTTCGAGAGTTTCATTTCGAAGTAAAGTGGTGCGAAACGGCCCCGATTGATGAAACGCACGAACACATCGGAACCATTCGTTGAAGCACCCCAAAAACGCATCCCATACACTCTGTTGGGCCAAACAAACATGTTTTGGGTGTTTCGGAGAGTTTCATTTCGGAAGTAAAAGTGGTGCGAAACGGCACCCGATTTGCATGAAACGCGCCATCGACACATCGGAACCATTCCGTTGAAGCACACCCAAAAACGCATTCCATCACACTTTTTGGGCCAAACAAACATGTTTTGGGTGTTTCGGAGAGTTTCATTTCGGAAGTAAAAGTGGTGCGAAAACGGCACCCGACTTTGATCGATACACGCCATCGACACATCGGAACCATTTCCGTTGAAGCACACCCAAAAAACGCATCCCATACACTCTGTTGGGCCAAACAAACATGTTTTGGGTGTTTCGGAGAGTTTCATTTCGGAAAGTAAAAGTGGTGCGAAAACGGCACCCGATTTATGCTGAAACACGCCATCGCAACACATCGGAAACCATTTCCGTTTGAAGCACACCCAAAACGCATGCCCATACACTTCTGTTGGGCCAAAACAAACATGTTTTGGGTGTTTCGGAGAGTTTCATTTCGGAAGTAAAAGTGGTGCGAAAACGGCACCCGATTTGCATGAAACGCGCATCGACACATCGGAACCATTCCGTTGAAGCACACCCAAAAACGCATCCCATACACTCTGTTGGGCCAAACAAACATGTTTTGGGTGTTTCGGAGAGTTTTCATTTCGGAAGTAAAAGTGAGTGCGAAAACGGCACCCGATTTGCATGAAACGCGCCATCGAACACATCGGAACCATTCCGTTGAAGCACGCCCAAAAACGCCTCCCATACACTCTGTTGGGCCAAACAAACATGTTTTGGGTGTTTCGGAGAGTTTCATTTCGGAAGTAAAAGTGGTGCGAAAACGGCACCCGATTTGCATGAACACGCCATCGCACACATCGGAACCATTCCGTTGAAGCACACCCAAAAAACGCATCCCATACACTCTGTTGGGCCAAACAAACATGTTTGGGTGTTTCGGAGAGTTTCATTTCGGAAGTAAAGTGGTGCGAAAACGGCACCCGACTTGATCGATACACGCCATCGCACACATCGGAACCATTCCGTTGAAGCACACCCAAAAACGCATCCCATACACTCTGTTGGGCCAAACAAACATGTTTTGGGTGTTTTGGAGAGTTTTCATTTCGGAAGTAAAAGTGGTGCGAAAACGGCACCCGATTTGCATGAAACGCGCCATCGAACACATCGGAACCATTCCGTTGAAGCACACCCAAAAAACGCATCCCATACACTCTGTTGGGCCAAACAAACATGTTTTGGGTGTTTCGGAGAGTTTCATTTCGGAATAAAATGGTGCGAAAACGCACCCGACTTGATCGATACACGCCATCGCGCACATCGGAACCATTCCGTTGAAGCACACCCAAAAACGCATCCCATACACTCTGTTGGGCCAAACAAACATGTTTTGGTGTTTCGGAGAGTTTATTTCGGAAGTAAAAAGTGGTGCGAAAACGGCACCCGATTTGCATGAAACGCGCCATCGAACACATCGGAACCATTCCGTTGAAGCACACCCAAAAACGCATCCCATTCACACTCTGTGTTTGAGGGCCCAAACCAAACATTGTTATTGTGGGATGTTTTGCGGACAGTTTCATTTCGGGAAGTAAAAGTGGTGCGAAAACGGCACCCGACTTGATCGATACACCCATCGCACACATCGGAACCATTCCGTTGAAGCGCACCCAAAAACGCATCCCATACACTCTGTTGGGCCAAACAAACATGTTTTGGGTGTTTCGGAGGAGTTTTCATTTCGGAAGTAAAAGTGGTGCGGAAAACGGCACCCGATTTTGCATGAAACGCGCCATCGAACACATCGGAACCATTCCGTTGAAGCACACCCAAAAACGCATCCCATACACTCTGTTGGGCCAAACAAACATGTTTTGGGTGTTTCGGAGAGTTTCATTTCGGAAGTAAAAGTGGTGCGAAAACGGCACCCGATTTGCATGAAACCGCCATCGACACATCGGAACCATTCCGTTGAAGCACACCCAAAAACGCATCCCATACACTCTGTTGGGCCAAACAAACATGTTTTGGGTGTTTCGGAGAGTTTTCATTCGGAAGTAAAAGTGGTGCGAAAACGGCACCCGATTTGCATGAAACGCGCCATCGCACACATCGGAACCATTCCGTTGAAGCACACCCAAAAACGCATCCCATACACTCTGTTGGGCCAAACAAACATGTTTTGGGGTGTTTCGGAGAGTTTCATTTCGGAAGTAAAAGTGGTGCGAAAACGGCACCCGACTTGATCGATAACACGCCATCGCACACATCGGAACCATTCCGTTGAAGCACACCAAAAACGCATCCCATACACTCTGTTGGGCCAAACAAACATGTTTTTGGGTGTTTCGGAGAGTTTCATTTCGGAAGTAAAAAGTGGTGCGAAAACGGCACCCGATTTGGCATGAAACGCGCCATCGAACACATCGGAACCATTCCG
This sequence comes from Oropetium thomaeum, assembly GCA_001182835.1. Classification (NCBI taxonomy): domain Eukaryota; kingdom Viridiplantae; phylum Streptophyta; class Magnoliopsida; order Poales; family Poaceae; genus Oropetium; species Oropetium thomaeum. The sequence goes on along the minus strand of LFJQ01000171.1, from coordinate 33,270 downwards.
TTGAAGCACACCAAAACGCATCCCATACACTCTGTTGGGCCAAACAAACATGTTTTGGGTGTTTGGAAGTTCATTTCGGAAGTAAAGTGGTGCGAAAACGGCACCCGACTTGATCGATACACGCCATCGCACACATCGGAACCATTCCGTTGAAGCAACCAAAACGATCCCCTACACCTGTTGGGCCAAACAAACATGTTTTGGGTGTTTTGGAGAGTTTCATTTCGGAAGTAAAAGTGGTGCGAAAACGGCACCCGACTTTGCATCGATACACGCCATCGAAGCACATCGGAACCATTCCGTTGAAGCACACCCAAAAACGCATCCCATACACTCTGTTGGGGCCAAACAAACATGTTTTGGTGTTTCGGAGAGTTTCATTTCGGAAGTAAAGTGGTGCGAAAACGGCACCCGATTTGCATGAAACGCGCCATCGAACACATCTGAACCATTCCGTTGAAGCACCCCCAAAAAACGCGTCCCATACACTCTGTTGGGCCAAACAAACATGTTTGGGTGTTTCGGAGTTTCATTTCGGAAGTAAAAGTGGTGCGAAACGCACCCGATTTGATGAAACCGCCATCGAACACATCGGAACCATTCCGTTGAAGCACCCCAAAAACGCTCCCATACACTCTGTTGGGCCAAACAAACATGTTTTGGGTGTTTCGGACAGTTTCATTTCGGAAGTAAAAGTGGTGCGAAAACGGCACCCGACTTGAGCGATACACGCCATCGCACACATCGGAACCATTCCGTTGAAGCGCACCCAAAAACGCATCCCATACACTCTGTTGGGCCAAACAAACATGTTTTGGGTGTTTCGGAGAGTTTCATTTCGGAAGTAAAAGTTGGTGCGAAAACGGCACCCGATTTGCATGAAACGCGCCATCGAACACATCGGAACCATTCCGTTGAAGCACACCCAAAAACGCATCCCATACACTCTGTTGGGCCAAACAAACATGTTTTGGGTGTTTCGGAGAGTTTCATTTCGGAAGTAAAAGTGGTGCGAAAACGGCACCGACTTGCATCGAAACGCGCCATCGCACACATCGGAACCATTCCGTTGAAGCACACCCAAAAACGCATCCCATACACTCTGTTGGGCCAAACAAACATGTTTTGGGTGTTTCGGAGAGTTTCATTTCCGGAAGTAAAGTGGTGCGAAAACGGCACCCGACTTGATCGATACACGCCATCGCACACATCGGAACCATTCCGTTGAAGCAGACCCAAAACGCATCCCATACACTCTGTTGGGCCAAACAAACATGTTTGGGTGTTTCGGAGAGTTTCATTTCGGAAGTAAAAGTGGTGCGAAAACGGCACCCGACTTGATCGATACACGCCATCGCACACATCGGAACCATTCCGTTTGAAGCCACCCAAAAACGCATCCATACACTCTGTTGGGCCAAACAAACATGTTTTGGGTGTTTCGGAGAGTTTCATTTCGGAAGTAAAAGTGGTGCGAAAACGGCACCCCGATTTGCATGAAACGCGCCATCGCACACATCGGAACCATTCCGTTGAAGCACACCCAAAAACGCATCCCATACACTCTGTTGGGCCAAACAAACATGTTTTGGGTGTTTTGGGAGTTTCATTTCGGAAGTAAAAGTGGTGCGAAAACGGCACCCGACTTGATCGATACACGCCATCGCACCACATCGGAACCATTCCGTTGAAGCAACCCAAAAACGCATCCCCATACACTCTGTTGGGCCAAACAAACATGTTTTGGGTGTTTCGGAGAGTTTCATTTCGGAAGTAAAAGTGGTGCGAAAACGGCACCCGACTTGATCGATACACGCCATCGCACACATCGGAACCATTCCGTTGAAGCACACCCCAAAAACGCATCCATACACTCTGTTGGGCAAACAAACATGTTTTGGGTGTTTCGGAGAGTTTCATTTCGGAAGTAAAAGTGGTGCGAAAACGGCACCCGATTTGCATGAAACGCGCCATCGAACACATCGGACCCATTCCGTTGAAGCACGCCCAAAACGCGTCCCATACACTCTGTTGGGCCAAACAAACATGTTTTGGGTGTTTCGGAGAGTTTCATTTCGGAAGTAAAGTGGTGCGAAAACGGCACCCGATTTGCATGAAACGCGCCATCGAACACATCGGAACCATTCCGTTGAAGCACCCCAAAAAACGCATCCCATACACTCTGTTGGGCCAAACAAACATGTTTTGGGTGTTTCGGACAGTTTTCATTTCGGAAGTAAAAGTGGTGCGAAAACGGCACCCGACTTGACGATACACGCCCATCGACACATCGGAACCATTCCGTTGAAGCACACCCAAAAAACGCATCCCATACACTCTGTTGGGCCAAACAAACATGTTTTGGGTGTTTCGGAGAGTTTCATTTCGGGAAGTAAAGTGGTGCGAAACGCTTAAAGTGTGCCGAAAAACGGCTCCCGATTTGCATACAGCCATCGCACACATCGAACCATTCCGTTGAAGCACACCCAAAAACGCATCCCATACACTCTGTTGGGCCAAACAAACATGTTTTGGGTGTTTCGGAGAGTTTCATTTCGGAAGTAAAAGTGGTGCGAAAACGGCACCACCATTTGCATGAAACGCGCCATCGAACACATCGGAACCATTCCGTGTGAAGCACACCCCAAAAACGCATCCCATACACTCTGTTGGGCCAAACAAACATGTTTTGGGTGTTTCGGAGAGTTTTCATTTCGGAAGTAAAGTGGTGGCGAAAACGACCCGATTTGCATGAAACGCGCCATCGAACACATCGGAACCATTCCGTTGAAGCAAACGCCAAAAACGCATCCCATTACACTCTGTTGGGCCAAACAAACATGTTTGGGTGTTTCGGAGAGTTTCATTTCGGAAGTAAAAGTGGTGCGAAAACGGCACCCGACTTGATCGATACACGCCATCGCACACATCGGAACCATTCCGTTGAAGCACACCCCAAAAAACGCATCCCATACACTCTGTTGGGCCAAACAAACATGTTTTGGGTGTTTCGGAGAGTTTCATTTCGGAAGTAAAAGTGGTGCGAAAACGGCACCCGATTTGGATGAAACGCGCCATCGCACACATCGGAACCATTCCGTTGAAGCACACCAAAAACGCATCCCATACACTCTGTTGGGCCAAACAAACATGTTTTGGGTGTTTCGGAGAGTTTCATTTCGGAAGTAAAAGTGGTGCGAAAACGGCACCCGACTTGATGATAACACGCCCATCGCACACATCGGACCATTCCGTTGAAGCACACCCAAAAACGCATCCCATACACTCTGTTGGCCAAACAAACATGTTTGGGTGTTTTCGGAGAGTTTCATTTCGGAAGTAAAAGTGGTGCCGAAAACGGCACCCGATTTGCATGAAACGCGCCATCGAACACATCGGAACCATTCCGTTGAAGCACACCCAAAAACGCATCCCATACACTCTGTTGGGCCAAACAAACATGTTTTGGGTGTTTCGGAGAGTTTCATTTCGGAAGTAAAAGTGGTGCGAAAACGGCACCCGACTTGATCGATACACGCCATCGCACACATCGGAACCATTCCGTTGAAGCACACCCAAAAACGCATCCCATACACTCTGTTGGGCCAAACAAACATGTTTTGGGTGTTTCGGAGAGTTTCATTTCGGAAGTAAAAAGTGGTGCGAAAAACGGCACCCGATTTGATGAAACGCCATCGCACACATCGGAACCATTCCGTTGAACGCACACCGGCAACCAAAAACGCATCCCATACACTCTGTTGGCTAAACAAACATGTTTTGGATGTTTCGGAGAGTTTTATTTCGAAGTAAAAGTGGTGCGAAACGGCACCCGATTGATCGATACACGCCATCGCACACATCGGAACCATTCCGTTGAACCAGACCCAAAAACGCATCCTATACACTCTGTTGGGCCAAACAAACATGTTTTGGGTGTTTCAGAGAGTTTCATTTCGGAAGTAAAAGTGGTGCGAAAACGGGCTACCCGATTTGCATCGATAACGCCATCGCACACATCGGAACCATTCCGTTGAAGCACACCCAAAAACGCATCCATACACTCTGTTGGGCCAAACAAACATGGTTTTGGGTGTTTCGGAGAGTTTCATTTCGGAAGTAAAAGTGGTGCGAAAACGGCACCCGACTTGATCGATACACGCCATCGCACACATCGGAACCATTCCGTTGAAGCACACCCAAAAACGCATCCATACACTCTGTTGGGCCAAACAAACATGTTTTGGGTGTTTCGGAGAGTTTCATTTCGGAAGTAAAAGTGGTGCGAAAACGGCACCCGATTTGCATGAAACGCGCCATCGAACACATCGGAACCATTCCGTTGAAGCACACCAAAAAACGTATCTCATGCACTCTGTTGGGCCAAACAAACATGGTTTGGGTGTTTCGGAGAGTTTTCATTTCGGAAGTAAAAGTGGTGCGAAAACGGCACCCGACTTGATCGATACACGCCATCGCACACATCGGAACCATTCCGTTGAAGCACACCCAAAAAACGCATCCATACACTCTGTTGGGCCAAACAAACATGTTTTGGGTGTTTCGGAGAGTTTCATTTCGGAAGTAAAAGTGGTGCGAAAACGGCACCCGATTTGCATGAAACGCGACATCGAACACATCGGAACCATTCCGTTGAAGCACACCCAAAAAACGCATCCCATACACTCTGTTGGGCCAAACAAACATGTTTTGGGTGTTTCGGAGAGTTTCATTTCGGAAGTAAAAGTGGTGCGAAAACGGCACCCGACTTGATCGATACACGCCATCGCACACATCGGAACCATTCCGTTGAAGCACACCCAAAAACGCATTCCATACACTCTGTTGGGCCAAACAAACATGTTTTGGGTGTTTCGGAGAGTTTCATTTCGGAAGTAAAAGTGGTGCGAAAACGGCACCCGATTTGCATGAAACGCGCCATCGAACACATCGGAACCATTCCGTTGAAGCACACCCAAAAAACGCATCCCATACACTCTGTTGGGCCAAACAAACATGTTTTGGGTGTTTCGGACAGTTTCATTTCGGAAGTAAAAGTGGTGCGAAAACGGCACCCGACTTGATCGATACACGCCATCGCACACATCGGAACCATTCCGTTGAAGCACACCCAAAAACGCATCCATACACTCTGTTGGGCCAAACAAACATGGTTTGGGTGTTTCGGAGAGTTTCATTTCGGAAGTAAAAGTGGTGCGAAAACGGCACCCGACTTTGATCGATACACGCCATCGACACATCGGAACCATTCCGTTGAAGCACACCCAAAAACGCATCCATACACTCTGTTGGGCCAAACAAACATGTTTTGGGTGTTTCGGAGAGTTTCATTTCGGAAGTAAAAGTGGTGCGAAAACGGCACCCGACTTTGATCGATACACGCCATCGCACACATCGGAACCATTCCGTTGAAGCACACCCAAAAACGCATCCCATACACTCTGTTGGGCCAAACAAACATGTTTTGGGTGTTTCGGAGAGTTTCATTTCGGAAGTAAAAGTGGTGCGAAAACGGCACCCGACTTGATGATACACGCCATCGAACACATCGGAACCATTCCGTTGAAGCACACCCAAAAACGCATCCATACACTCTGTTGGGCCAAACAAACATGTTTGGGTGTTTCGGAGAGTTTCATTTCGGAAGTAAAGTGGTGCGAAACGGCACCCGATTGATGAAACGCCATCGAACACATCGGAACCATTCCGTTGAAGCACACCCAAAAACGCATCCCATACACTCTGTTGGGCCAAACAAACATGTTTGGGTGTTTCGGAGAGTTTCATTTCGGAAGTAAAAGTGGTGCGAAAACGGCACCCGACTTGATCGATACACGCCATCGCACACATCGGAACCATTCCGTTGAACCAGACCCAAAAACGCATCCATACACTCTGTTGGGCCAAACAAACATGTTTTGGGTGTTTCGGAGAGTTTCATTTCGGAAGTAAAAGTGGTGCGAAAACGGCACCCGATTTGCATGAAACGCGACATCGAACACATCGGAACCATTCCGTTGAAGCACACCAAAAACGCATCCCATACACTCTGTTGGGCCAAACAAACATGTTTTGGGTGTTTCGGAGAGTTTCATTTCGGAAGTAAAAGTGGTGCGAAAACGGCACCCGACTTGATCGATACACGCCATCGCACACATCGGAACCATTCCGTTGAACCAGACCCAAAAACGCATCCATACACTCTGTTGGGCCAAACAAACATGTTTTGGGTGTTTCGGAGAGTTTCATTTCGGAAGTAAAAGTGGTGCGAAAACGGCACCCGATTTGCATGAAACGCGACATCGAACACATCGGAACCATTCCGTTGAAGCACACCCAAAAACGTATCTCATGCACTCTGTTGGGCCAAACAAACATGTTTTGGGTGTTTCGGAGAGTTTCATTTCGGAAGTAAAAGTGGTGCGAAAACGGCACCCGACTTGATCGATACACGCCATCGCACACATCGGAACCATTCCGTTGAACCAGACCCAAAAAACGCATCCATACACTCTGTTGGGCCAAACAAACATGTTTTGGGTGTTTCGGAGAGTTTCATTTCGGAAGTAAAAGTGGTGCGAAAACGGCACCCGATTTGATGAAACGCGCATCGAACACATCGGAACCATTCCGTTGAAGCACACCCAAAAACGCATCCCATACACTCTGTTGGGCCAAACAAACATGTTTTGGGTGTTTCGGAGAGTTTCATTTCGGAAGTAAAAGTGGTGCGAAAACGGCACCCGACTTGATCGATACCACGCCATCGCACACATCGGAACCATTCCGTTGAAGCACACCCAAAAACGCATCCCATACACTCTGTTGGGCCAAACAAACATGTTTTGGGTGTTTCGGAGAGTTTCATTTCGGAAGTAAAAGTGGTGCGAAAACGGCACCCGATTGATGAAACGCCATCGACACATCGGAACCATTCGTTGAAGCACACCAAAAACGCATCCCATACACTCTGTTGGGCCAAACAAACATGTTTTGGGTGTTTCGGAGAGTTTCATTTCGGAAGTAAAAGTGGTGCGAAACGGCACCCGATTGATGATACCGCCATCGAACACATCGGAACCATTCCGTTGAAGCACACCCAAAAACGCATCCCATACACTCTGTTGGGCCAAACAAACATGTTTTGGGTGTTTCGGAGAGTTTCATTTCGGAAGTAAAAGTGGTGCGAAAACGGCACCCGACTTGATCGATACACGCCATCGCACACATCGGAACCATTCCGTTGAAGCACACCCAAAACGCATCCCATACACTCTGTTGGGCCAAACAAACATGTTTTGGATGTTTCGGAGAGTTTTATTTCGGAAGTAAAAGTGGTGCGAAAACGGCACCCGACTTGATCGATACACGCCATCGCACACATCGGAACCATTCCGTTGAACCAGACCCAAAAACGCATCCCTATACACTCTGTTGGGCCAAACAAACATTTTTTGGGTGTTTCGGAGAGTTTCATTTCGGAAGTAAAAGTGGTGCGAAAACGGCACCCGATTTGCATGAAACGCGCCATCGAACACATCGGAACCATTCCGTTGAAGCACACCCAAAAACGCATCCCATACACTCTGTTGGGCCAAACAAACATGTTTTGGGTGTTTCGGAGAGTTTCATTTCGGAAGTAAAAGTGGTGCGAAAACGGCACCCGACCTGATCGATACACGCCATCGCACACATCGGAACCATTCCGTTGAAGCACACCCAAAAACGCATCCCATACACTCTGTTGGGCCAAACAAACATGTTTTGGGTGTTTCGGAAGTTTCATTTCGGAAGTAAAAGTGGTGCGAAAACGGCACCCGACTTGATCGATCACGCCATCGCACACATCGGAACCATTCCGTTGAAGCACACCCAAAAACGCATCCCATACACTCTGTTGGGCCAAACAAACATGTTTTGGGTGTTTCGGAGAGTTTCATTTCGGAAGTAAAAGTGGTGCGAAAACGGCACCCGATTGCATGAAACGCGCCATCGAACACATCGGAACCATTCCGTTGAAGCACACCCAAAAACGCATCCCATACACTCTGTTGGGCCAAACAAACATGTTTTGGGTGTTTCGAGAGTTTCATTTCGGAAGTAAAAGTGGTGCGAAAACGGCACCCGACCTGATCGATACACGCCATCGCACACATCGGAACCATTCCGTTGAAGCACACCCAAAACGCATCCCATACACTCTGTTGGGCCAAACAAACATGTTTTGGATGTTTCGGAGAGGTTTATTTCGGAAGTAAAAGTGGTGCGAAAACGGCACCCGACTTGATCGATACACGCCATCGCACACATCGGAACCATTCCGTTGAGACCAATTCCGTTGAACCAGACCCAAAAACGTATCCTATACACTCTGTTGGGCCAAACAAACATGTTTTGGGTGTTTCAGAGAGTTTCATTTCCGAAGTAAAAGTTGTGCGAAAACGGCACCCGATTTGCATGAAACGCGACATCGAACACATCGGAACCATTCCGTTGAAGCACACCCAGAAACGCATTCCATACACTCAGTTGGGCCAAACAAACATGTTTTGGGTGTTTGGAGAGTTTCATTTCGGAAGTAAAAGTGGTGCGAAAACGGCTCCCGACTTGATCGATACACGCCATCGCACACATCGGAACCATTCCGTTGAAGCACACCCAAAAACGCATCCCATAGACTCTGTTGGGCCAAACAAACATGTTTTGGATGTTTCAGAGAGTTTATTTCGGAAGTAAAAGTGGTGCGAAAACGGCACCCGACTTGATCGATACACGCCATCGCACACATCGGAACCATTCCGTTGAAGCACACCCAAAACGCATCCCATACACTCTGTTGGGCCAAACAAACATGTTTTGGGTGTTTCGGAGAGTTTCATTTCGGAAGTAAAAGTGGTGCGAAAACGGCACCCGATTTGCATGAAACGCGCCATCGAACACATCGGAACCATTCCGTTGAAGCACACCCAAAAACGCATCCCATACACTCTGTTGGGCCAAACAACATGTTTTGGGTGTTTCGGAGAGTTTCATTTCGGAAGTAAAAGTGGTGCGAAAACGGCACCCGACTTGATCGATACACGCCATCGCACACATCGGAACCATTCCGTTGAAGCACACCCAAAAACGCATCCCATACACTCTGTTGGGCCAAACAAACATGTTTTGGGTGTTTCGGAGAGTTTCATTTCGGAAGTAAAAGTGGTGCGAAAACGGCACCCGATTTGATGAAACGCCATCGACACATCGGAACCATTCCGTTGAAGCACACCCAAAACGCATCCCATACACTCTGTTGGGCCAAACAAACATGTTTTGGATGTTTCGGAGAGTTTTATTTCGGAAGTAAAAGTGGTGCGAAAACGGCACCAGATTTGCATGAAACGCGACATCGAACACATCGGAACCATTCCGTTGAAGCACACCCAAAAACGCATCCCATACACTCTGTTGGGCCAAACAAACATGTTTTGGGTGTTTCGGACAGTTTCATTTCGGAAGTAAAAGAGGTGCGGAAACGGCACCCGACTTGATCGATCCACGCCATCGCACACATCGGAACCATTCCGTTGAAGCACACCCAAAAACGCATCCCATACACTCTGTTGGGCCAAACAAACATGTTTTGGGTGCTTCGGAGAGTTTCATTTCGGAAGTAAAAGTGCTGCGAAAACGGCACCCGATTTGCATGAAACGCGCCATCGAACACATCGGAACCATTCCGTTGAAGCACACCCAAAAACGCATCCCATACACTCTGTTGGGCCAAACAAACATGTTTTGGGTGTTTCGGAGAGTTTCATTTCGGAAGTAAAAGTGGTGCGAAAACGGCTCCCGACTTGATCGATACACGCCATCGCACACATCAGAACCATTCCGTTGAAGCACACCCAAAAACGCATCCCATAGACTCTGTTGGGCCAAACAAACATGTTTTGGATGTTTCCGAGAGTTTTATTTCGGAAGTAAAAGTGGTGCGAAAACGGCACCCGACTTGATCGATACACGCCATCGCACACATCGGAACCATTCCGTTGAACCAGACCCAAAAACGCATCCTATACACTCTGTTGGGCCAAACAAACATTTTTTGGGTGTTTCGGAGAGTTTCATTTCGGAAGTAAAAGTGGTGCGAAAACGGCACCCGATTTGCATGAAACGCGCCATCGAACACATCGGAACCATTCCGTTGAAGCACACCCAAAACGCATCCCATACACTCTGTTGGGCCAAACAAACATGTTTTGGGTGTTTCGGAGAGTTTCATTTCGGAAGTAAAAGTGATGCGAAAACGGCACCCGACCTGATCGATACACGCCATCGCACACATCGGAACCATTCCGTTGAAGCACACCCAAAAACGCATCCCATACACTCTGTTGGGCCAAACAAACATGTTTTGGGTGTTTCGGACAGTTTCATTTCGGAAGTAAAAGTGGTGCGGAAACGGCACCCGACTTGATCGATCCACGCCATCGCACACATCGGAACCATTCCGTTGAAGCACACCCAAAAACGCATCCCATACACTCTGTTGGGCCAAACAAACATGTTTTGGGTGCTTCGGAGAGTTTCATTTCGGAAGTAAAAGTGCTGCGAAAACGGCACCCGATTTGCATGAAACGCGCCATCGAACACATCGGAACCATTCCGTTGAAGCACACCCAAAAACGCATCCCATACACTCTGTTGGGCCAAACAAACATGTTTTGGGTGTTTCAGAGAGTTTCATTTCGGAAGTAAAAGTGGTGCGAAAACGGCACCCGACCTGATCGATACACGCCATCGCACACATCGGAACCATTCCGTTGAAGCACACCCAAAATCGCATCCCATACACTTTGTTGGGCCAAACAAACATGTTATGGATGTTTCGGAGAGTTTTATTTCGGAAGTAAAAGTGGTGCGAAAACGGCACCCGACTTGATCGATACACGCCATCGCACACATCGGAACCATTCCGTTGAACCAGACCCAAACCATTCCGTTGAACCAGACCCAAAAACGTATCCTATACACTCTGTTGGGCCAAACAAACATGTTTTGGGTGTTTCAGAGAGTTTCATTTCGGAAGTAAAAGTTGTGCGAAAACGGCACCCGATTTGCATGAAACGCGACATCGAACACATCGGAACCATTCCGTTGAAGCACACCCAGAAACGCATTCCATACACTCAGTTGGGCCAAACAAACATGTTTTGGGTGTTTCGGAGAGTTTCATTTCGGAAGTAAAAGTGGTGCGAAAACGGCTCCCGACTTGATCGATACACGCCATCGCACACATCGGAACCATTCCGTTGAAGCACACCCAAAAACGCATCCCATAGACTCTGTTGGGCCAAACAAACATGTTTTGGATGTTTCAGAGAGTTTTATTTCGGAAGTAAAAGTGGTGCGAAAACGGCACCCGACTTGATCGATACACGCCATCGCACACATCGGAACCATTCCGTTGAACCAGACCCAAAAACGCATCCTATACACTCTGTTGGGCCAAACAAACATTTTTGGGTGTTTCGGAGAGTTTCATTTCGGAAGTAAAAGTGGTGCGAAAACGGTACCCGATTTGCATGAAACGCGCCATCGAACACATCGGAACCATTCCGTTGAAGCACACCCAAAAACGCATCCCATACACTCTGTTGGGCGAAACAAACATGTTTTGGGTGTTTCGGAGAGTTTCATTTCGGAAGTAAAAGTGGTGCGAACGTGGCACCCGATTTGATGGAGACACGCCATCGCACACATCGGAACCATTCCATTGAAGCACACCCAAAAACGCATCCCATACACTCTGTTGGGCCAAACAAACATGTTTTGGGTGTTTCGGAGAGTTTCATTTCGGAAGTAAAAGTGGTGCGAAAACGGCACCCGACATGATCGATACACGCCATCGCACACATCGGAACCATTCCGTTGAAGCACACCCAAAAACGCATCCCATACACTCTGTTGGACAAACAAACATGTTTTGGATATTTCGGAGATTTTCGTTTCGGAAGTAAAAGTTGTACGAAAACGGCACCCGTTTTGATGGAGACACGCCATCGCACACATCGGAACCATACCGTTGAAGCACACCCAAAAACGCATCCCAGACACTCTGTTGGGCCAAACAAACATGTTTTGGGTGTTTCAGAAAGTTTCATTTCGGAAGTAAAAGTGGTGCAAAAACGGCACCCGATTGGATCGATACACGCGATCGCACACATCGGAACCATTCCGTTGAAGCACACCCAAAAACGCATCCCATACACTCTGTTGGGCCAAACAAAAATGTTTTGGGTGTTTCGGAGAGTATCATTTCAGAAGTAAAAGTGGTGCGAAAACGGCACCCGACTTGATCGATACACGCCATCGCACACATTGGAACCATTCCGTTGAAGCACACCCAAAAACACATCCCATACACTCTGTTGGGCCAAATAAACATGTTTTGGGTGTTTCGGAGAGTTTCATTTCGGAAGTAAAAGTGGCGCGAAAACGGCACGCGATTTGCATGAAACGCGCCATCGAACACATCGGAACCATTCCGCTGAAGCACACCCAAAAACGTATCCCATACACTCTGTTGGGCCAAACAAACATGTTTTGGGTGTTTCGGAGAGTTTCATTTCGGAAGTAAAAGCGGTGCGAAAGCGGCACCCGATTTGATCGATATACGCCATCGCACACATCGGAACAATTCCGTTGAAGCACACCCAAAAACGCATCCCATACAATCTGTTGGGCCAAACAAACATGTTTTGGGTGTTTCGGAGAGTTTCATTTCGGAAGTAAAAGTGGTGCGAAAACGGTACCCGACTTGATCGATACACGCCATCGCACACATCGTAACCATTCCGTTGAAGCACACCCAAAAACGCATCCCATACACTCTGTTGGGCCAAACAAACATGTTTTGGGTGTTTCGGAGAGTTTCATTTCGGAAGTAAAAGTGGTGCGAAAACGGCACCCGACTTGATCGGTACACGCCATCGCACACCTCGTAACCATTCCGTTGAAGCACACCCAAAAACGCATCCCATACACTCTGTTGGGCCAAACAAACATGTTTTGGGTGTTTCGGAGAGTTTCATTTCGGAAGTAAAAGTGGTGCGAAAACGGCACCCGATTTGCATGAAACGCGGCATCGAACACATCGGAACCATTCCATTGAGGCACACCCAAAAACGCATCCCATACAGTCTATTGGGCCAAACAAACATGTTTTGGGTGTTTCGGAGAGTTTCATTTCGGAAGTAAAAGTGGTGGCACTCGATTTGATGGAGACACGCCATCGCACACATCGGAACCATACCGTTGAAGCAAACCCAAAAACGCATCCCATACACTCAGTTGGGCCAAACAAACATGTTTTGGGTGTTTCAGAAAGTTTCATTTCGGAAGTAAAAGTGGTGCTGAAACGGCACCCGACTTGATCGATACACGCCATCGCACACATCGCAACCATTCCGTTGAAGCACACCCAAAAACGCATCCCATACACTTCTTTTGACCAAACAATCATGTTTTGGGTGTTTCGGAGAGTTTCATTTCGGAAGTAAAAGTGGTGCGAAAACAGCACCCGATTTGATGGAGACACGCCATCGCACACATCGGAACCATACCGTTGAAGCACACCCAAAAACGCATCCCATACACTCTGTTGGGCCAAACAAACATGTTTTGGGTGTTTCGGAGAGTTTCATTTCGGAAGTAAAAGTGGTGCGAAAACGGCACCCGACTTGATCGATACACGCCATCGCACACATCGGAACCATTCCGTTGAAGCACACCCAAAAACGCATCCCATACACTCTGTTGGGCCAAACAAACATGTTTTGGATATTTCGGAGATTTTCATTTCGGAAGTAAAAGTGGTGCGAAAACGGCACCCGACCTGATCGATACACGCCATCGCACACCTCGTAACCATTCCGTTGAAGCACACCCAAAAACGCATCCCATACACTCTGTTGGGCCAAACAAACATGTTTTGGATGTTTCAGAGAGTTTTATTTCGGAAGTAAAAGTGGTGCGAAAACGGCACCCGACTTGATCGATACACGCCATCGCACACATCGGAACCATTCCGTTGAAGCACACCCAAAAACGCATCCCATACACTCTGTTGGGCCAACCAAACATGTTTTGGGTGTTTCGGAGAGTATCATTTCAGAAGTAAAAGTGGTGCGAAAACGGCACCCGACTTGATCGATACACGCCATCGCACACATTGGAACCATTCCGTTGAAGCACACCCAAAAACGCATCCCATACACTCAGTTGGGCCAAACAAACATGTTTTGGGTGTTTCGGAGAGTTTCATTTCGGAAGTAAAAGTGGCGCGAAAACGGCACCCGATTTGCATGAAACGCGCCATCGAACACATCGGAACCATTCCGCTGAAGCACACCCAAAAACGCATCCCATACACTCTGTTGGGGCAAACAAACATGTTTTGGGTGTTTCGGAGAGTTTCATTTCGGAAGTAAAAGCGGTGCGAAAGCGGCACCCGATTTGATCGATATACGCCATCGCACACATCGGAACAATTCCGTTGAAGCACACCCAAAAACGCATCCCATACAATCTGTTGGGCCAAACAAACATGTTTTGGGTGTTTCGGAGAGTTTCATTTCGGAAGTAAAAGTGGTGCGAAAATGGCACCCGATTTGATGGAGACACGCCATCGCACACATCGGAACCATACCCTCGAAGCACACCCAAAAACGCATTCCATACACTCTGTTGGGCCAAACAAACATGTTTTGGGTGTTTCGGAGAGTTTCATTTCGGAAGTAAAAGTGGTGCGAAAACGGCACTCGATTTGATGGAGACACGCCATCGCACACATCGGAACCATACCGTTGAAGCACACCCAAAAACGCATCCCATACACTCTGTTGGGCCAAACAAACATGTTTTCGGTGTTTCAGAAAGTTTCATTTCGGAAGTAAAAGTGGTGCGGAAACGGCACCCGACTTGATCGATACACGCCATCGCACACATCGGAACCATTCCGTTGAAGCACACCCAAAAACGCATCCCATACACTCTGTTGGGCCAAACAAACATGTTTTGGATATTTCGGAGATTTTCATTTCGGAAGTAAAAGTTGTGCGAAAACGACACCCATTTTGATGGAGACACGCCATCGCACACATCGGAACCATACCGTTGAAGCACACCCAAAAACGCATCCCAGACACTCTGTTGGGCCAAACAAACATGTTTTGGGTGTTTCAGAAAATTTCATTTCGGAAGTAAAAGTGGTGCAAAAACGGCACCCGATTGGATCGATACACGCGATCGCACACATCGGAACCATTCCGTTGAAGCACACCCAAAAACGCATCCCATACACTCTGTTGGGCCAAACAAACATGTTTTGGGTGTTTCGGAGAGTATCATTTCAGAAGTAAAAGTGGTGCGAAAACGGCACCCGACTTGATCGATACACGCCATCGCACACATTGGAACCATTCCGTTGAAGCACACCCAAAAACGCATCCCATACACTCTGTTGGGCCAAACAAACATGTTTTGGGTGTTTCGGAGAGTTTCATTTCGGAAGTAAAAGTGGCGCGAAAACGGCACCCGATTTGCATGAAACGCGCCATCGAACACATCGGAACCATTCCGCTGAAGCACACCCAAAAAAGCATCCCATACACTCTGTTGGGCCAAACAAACATGTTTTGGCTGTTTCGGAGAGTTTCATTTCGGAAGTAAAAGCGGTGCGAAAGCGGCACCCGATTTGATCGATATACGCCATCGCACACATCGGAACAATTCCGTTGAAGCACACCCAAACGCATCCCATACAATCTGTTGGGCCAAACAAACATGTTTTGGGTGTTTCGGAGAGTTTCATTTCGGAAGAAAAAGTGGTGCGAAAACGGCACCCGACTTGATCGATACACGCCATCGCACACATCGTAACCATTCCGTTGAAGCACACCCAAAAACGCATCCCATACACTCTGTTGGGCCAAACAAACATGTTTTGGGTGTTTCGGAGAGTTTCATTTCGGAAGTAAAAGTGGTGCGAAAACGGCACCCGATTTGCATGAAACGCGGCATCGAACACATCGGAACCATTCCATTGAAGCACACCCAAAAACCCATCCCATACACTCTGTTGGGCCAAACAAACATGTTTTGAGTGTTTCGGAGAGTTTCATTTCGGAAGAAAAAGTGGTGCGAAAACGGCACCCCATTTGCATGAAACGCGCCATCGAATACATCGGAACCATTCCGTTGAAGCAAACCCAAAAACGCATGCCGTACACTCTGTTGGGCCAAACAAACATGTTTTGGGTGTTTCGGAGAGTTTCATTTCGGAAGTAAAAGCGGTGCGAAGACGGCACCCGATTTGCATGAAACGCGCCATCGAACACATCGGAACCATTCCGTTAAACCACACCCAAAAACGCAGGCCATATACTCTGTTGGGCCAAACAAACATGTTTTGGGTGTTTCGGAGAGTTTCATTTCGGAAGTAAAAGCGGTGCGAAAACGGCACCCGATTTGATCGATACACGTCATTGCACACATCGGAACCAATCCGTTGAAGCACACCCAAAAACGCGTGCCATACACTCTATTGGGCCAAACAAACATGTTTTGGGTGTTTCGAAGAGTTTCATTTCAGAAGTAAAAGTGGTGCGAAAACGGCACCCGATTTGCATGAAACGCGCCATCGAACACATCGGAACCATTCCGTCGAAGCACACCCAAAAACGCATGCCATACACTCTGTTGGGCCAAACAAACATGTTTTGGGTGTTTCGGAGAGTTTCATTTCGGAAGTAAAAGTGGTGCGAAAACGGCACCCGACTTGATCGATACACGCCATCGCACACATCGGAACCATTCCGTTGAAGCACACCCAAAAACGCATCCCATACACTCTGTTGGGCCAAACAAACATGTTTTGGGTGTTTCGGAGAGTTTCATTTCGGAAGTAAAAGCGGTGCGAAAACGGCACCCGATTTGATCGATAAACGCCATCGCACACATCGGAACCATTCCGTTGAAGCACACCCAAAAACGCATCCGATACACTCTGTTGGGCCAAACAAACATGTTTTGGGTGTTTCGGAGAGTTTCATTTCGGAAGAGAAAGTGGTGCGAAAACGGCACCCGATTTGATGGAGACGCGTCATCGAACACATCGGAACCATTCCGTTGAAGCACAACCAAAAACGCATCCCATACACTCTGTTGGGCCAAACAAACATGTTTTGGGTCTTTCGGAGAGTTTCATTTCAGAAGTAAAAGTGGTGCGAAAACGGCACCCGATTTGCATGAAAGGCGCCATCGCACACATCGGAACCATTCCGTTGAAGCACATCCAAAAACGCATCCCATACCCTCTGTTGGGCCAAATAACCATGTTTTGCGTGTTTCGGAGGGTTTCATTTCGGAAGTAAAAGCGGAGCGAAAAGCGCATCCGATTTGCCTGAAACGCGCCATCGCACACATGGGAACCATTCCGTTGAAGCACACCCAATAACGCATCCCATACACTCTGTTGGGCCAAACAACATGTTTTGGGTGTTTCGGAGAGTTTCATTTCGGAAGTAAAAGTGGTGCGAAAACGGCACCCGACTTGATCGATACATGCTATCGCACACATCAGAACCATTCCGTTGAAGCACACCCAAAAACGCATCCCTTACACTCTGTTGGGCCAAACAAACATGTGTTGGGTGTTTCGAAAAGTTTCATTTCGGAAGTAAAAGTGGTGCGAAAACGGCACCCGATTTGCATGAAACGCGCCATCGAACATATCGGAACCATTCCGTTGAAGCACACCCAAAAACGCATCCCATACACTCTGTTGGGCCAAACAAACATGTTTTGGGTCTTTTGGAGAGTTTCATTTCGGAAGCAAAAGTGGTGCGAAAACGGCACCCGATTTGCGTGAAACGGGCCATCGCAGACATCGGATCCATTCCGTTGAAGCACACCCAAAAACGCATCCCATACACTCTGTTGGGCCAAACAAACATGTTTTGAGTCTTTCGAAGAGTTTCATTTCGGAAGTAAAAGTGGCGCGAAAACGGCACCCGATTTGCGTGAAACGTACCATCGCGCACATCGGAACCATTCCGTTGAAGCACACCCAAAAACGCATCTCATACACTCTGTTGGGCCAAATAAACATGTTTGGGTGTTTCGGAGAGTTTCATTTCGAAAGTAAAAGTGGTGCGAAAATGGCACCCGATTTCATGGAGATGCGCCATCGAACACATCGCAACCATTCCGTTGAAGCACACCGAAAAACGCATCCCATACACTCTGTTGGGCCAAAGAAACATGTTTTGGGTGTTTCGGAGAGTTTGATTTCGGAAGTAAAACCGGTGCGAAAAGGGCATCCGATTTGCCTGACACGCGCCATCGCACACATCGGAACCATTCCATTGAAGCACACCCAAAAACGCATCTCATAAACTCTGTTGGGCCAAACAAACATGTTTTGGGTGCTTCGGAGAGTTTCATTTCGGAAGTAAAAGTGCTGCGAAAACGGCACCCGATTTGCATGAAACGCGCCATCGAACACATCGGAACCATTCCGCTGAAGCACACCCAAAAACGCATCCCATACACTCTGTTGGGCAAAACAAACATGTTTTGGGTGTTTCGGAGAGTTTCATTTCGGAAGTAAAAGCGGTGCGAAAACGGCACCCGATTTTATCGATATACGCCATCGCACACATCGGAACCATTCCGTTGAAGCACCCCCAAAAACGCATCCCATACACTCTGTTGGGCCAAACAACCATGTTTTAGGAGTTTTGGAGAGTTTCATTTCGGTAGTAAAAGTGGCGCGAAAACGGCACCCGATTTGCATGAAACGTGCCATCGCAGACATCGGATCCATTCCGTTGAAGCACACCCAAAAACGCATCCCATACACTCTGTTGGGCCAAACAAACATGTTTTGGGTGTTTCGGCGAGTTTCATATCGGAAGTAAAAGTGGTGCGAAAACGGCACCCGATTTGACGGAGACGCGTCATCGAACACATCGGAAGCATTCCGTTGAAGCACAACCAAAAACGCATCCGATACACTCTGTTGGGCCAAACAAACATGTTTTGGGTCTTTCGGAGAGTTTCATTTCGGAAGTAAAAGTGGTGCGAAAACGGCACCCGATTTGCATGAATGGCGCCATCGCACACATCGGATCCTTTCCGTTGAAGCACACCCAAAAACGCATCCCATACCCTCTGTTGGGCCAAATAACCATGTTTTGCGTGTTTCGGAGAGTTTCATTTCGGAAGTAAAAGCGGAGCGAAAAGCGCATCCGATTTGCCTGAAACGCGCCATCGCACACATCGGAACCATTCCGTTGAAGCACACCCAAAAACGCATCCCATACACTCCGTTGGGCCAAACAACCATGTTTTGGGTGTTTCGGAGAGTTTCATTTCGGTAGTAAAAGTGGCGCGAAAACGGCACCCGATTTGCGTGAAACGCGCCATCGCACACATCGGAACCATTCCGTTGAAGCAGACCCAAAAACACATCCCATACACTCTGTTGGGGCAAAGAAACATGTTTTGGGTGTTCCGGAGAGTTTCATTTGCGAAAACGGCACCCGATTTGATCGATATACGCCATCGCACACATCGGAACCATTCCGTTGAAGCACCTCCAAAAACGCATCCCATACACTCTGTTGGGCCAATCAAACATGTTTTGGGTGCTTCGGAGAGTTTCATTTCGGAAGTAAAAGTGGTGCGAAAACGGCACCCGACTTGATCGATACACGCCATCGCACACATCGGAACCATTCCATTGAAGCACACCCAAAAACGCATCCCATACACTCTGTTGGGGCAAACAAACATGTTTTGGTTCTTTCAGAGAGTTTCATTTCGGAAGTAAAAGTGGTGCGAAAACGGAACCCGATTTGCATGAAACGTGCCATCGCACACATCGGAAACCATTCCGTTGAAGCACACCCAGAAACGCATCCCATACACTCTGTTGGGCCAAACAAACATGTTTTGGGTCTTTTGGAGAGTTTCATTTCGGAAGCAAAAGTGGTGCGAAAACGGCACCCGATTTGCGTGAAACGCGCCATCGCAGACATCGGATCCATTCCGTTGAAGCACACCAAAAAACGCATCCCATACACTCTGTTGGGCCAAACAAACATGTTTTGAGTCTTTCGAAGAGTTTCATTTCGGAAGTAAAAGTGGCGCGAAAACGGCACCCGATTTGCGTGAAACGTACCATCGCACACATCGGAACCATTCCGTTGAAGCACACCAAAAAACGCATCTCATACACTCTGTTGGGCCAAACAAACATGTTTGGGTGTTTCGGAGAGTTTCATTTCGAAAGTAAAAGTGGTGCGAAAACGGCACCCGATTTCATGGAGATGCGCCATCGAACACATCGCAACCATTCCGTTGAAGGACACCGAAAAACGCATCCCATACACTCTGTTGGGCCAAACAAACATGTTTTGGGTGTTTCGGAGAGTTTGATTTCGGAAGTAAAACCGGTGCGAAAAGGGCATCCGATTTGCCTGACACGCGCCATCGCACACATCGGAACCATTCCATTGAAGCACACCCAAAAATGCATCTCATAAACTCTGTTGGGCCAAACAAACATGTTTTGGGTCTCTCGGAGAGTTTCATTTCGGAAGTAAAAGCGGTGCGAAAACAGCACACGGTTTGCATGAAACGCACCATCGCACACATCGGAACCATTCCGTTGAAGCACACCCAAAAACGCATCCCATACCCTCTGTTGGGCCAAATAACCATGTTTTGCGTGTTTCGGAGAGTTTTAATTCGGAAGTAAAAGCGGAGCGAAAAGCGCATCCGATTTGCCTGAAACGCGCCATTGCACACATCGGAACCATTCCGTTGAAGCACACCCAAAAACGCATCCCATACACTCCGTTGGGCCAAACAACCATGTTTTGGGTGTTTCGGAGAGTTTCATTTCGGTAGTAAAAGTGGCGCGAAAACGGCACCCGATTTGCGTGAAACGCGCCATCGCACACATCGGAACCATTCCGGTGAAGCAGACCCAAAAACACATCCCATACACTCTGTTGGGGCAAAGAAACATGTTTTGGGTGTTCCGGAGAGTTTCATTTCGGAAGTAAAAGCGGTGCAAAAACGGCACCCGATTTGATCGATATACGCCATCGCAGACATCGGATCCATTCCGTTGAATCACACCCAAAAACGCATCCCATACACTCTGTTGGGCCAAAGGAACATGTTTTGAGTCTTTCGGAGAGTTTCATTTCGGAAGTAAAAGCAGTGCGAAAAGGGTATCCGATTTGCCTGACACGCGCCATCGCATGCATCGGAACCATTCTGTTGAAGCACACCCAAAAACGCATCCCATACACTGTTGGGCCAAACAAACATGTTTTGGGTGTTTCGAAGAGTTTCATTTCGAAAGTAAAAGTGGCGCAAAACGGCACCCGATTTGCGTGAAACGGACCATCGCACACATCGGAACTATTCCGTTGAAGCCCACCCAAAAACGCATCTCATACACTCTGTTCGGCCAAACAAACATGTTTTGGGTGTTTCGGAGAGTTTCATTTCGAAAGTAAAAGTGGTGCCAAAATGGAACCTGATTTGCATGAAACGCACCATCGCACACATCGGAACCATTCAGTTGAAGCACACCCAGAAACGCATCCCATACACTCTGTTGGGCCAAACAAACATGTTCTGGGTCTTTCGGAGAGTTTCATTTCGGAAGTAAAGTGGGGCGAAAACGGAACCCGATTTGCATGAAACGCGCCATCGCACACATCGGAACCATTCCATTGAAGCACACCCAAAAACGCATCTCATAAACTCTGTTGGGCCAAACAAACATGTTTTGGGTCTCTCGGAGAGTTTCATTTCGGAAGTAAAAGCGGTGCGAAAACAGCACACGGTTTGCATGAAACGCACCATCGCACACATCGGAACCATTCCGTTGAAGCACACCCAAAAACGCATCTCATACACTCTGTTGGGCCAAACAAACATGTTTTGGGTATTTCGGAGAGTTTCATTTCGAAAGTAAAAGTGGTGCGAAAACGACACCCGATTTGATGGAGATGCGCCATCGAACACATCGCAACCATTCCGTTGAAGCACACCGAAAAACGCATCCCATACACTCTGTTGGGCCAAACAAACATGTTTTGGGTGTTTCGGAGAGTTTGATTTCGGAAGTAAAAGTGGTGCGAAAACGGCACCCGACTTGATCGATACACGCCATCGCACACATCGGAACCATTCCATTGAAGCACACCCAAAAACGCATCCCATACACTCTGTTGGGGCAAACAAACATGTTTTGGTTCTTTCAGAGAGTTTCATTTCGGAAGTAAAAGTGGTGCGAAAACGGAACCCGATTTGCATGAAACGTGCCATCGCACACATCGGAAACCATTCCGTTGAAGCACACCCAGAAACGCATCCCATACACTCTGTTGGGCCAAACAAACATGTTTTGGGTCTTTTGGAGAGTTTCATTTCGGAAGCAAAAGTGGTGCGAAAACGGCACCCGATTTGCGTGAAACGCGCCATCGCAGACATCGGATCCATTCCGTTGAAGCACACCAAAAAACGCATCCCATACACTCTGTTGGGCCAAACAAACATGTTTTGAGTCTTTCGGAGAGTTTCATTTCGGAAGTAAAAGTGGTGCGAAAAGGGTACCCGATTTGCATGAAACGCGCCATCGAACACATCGGAACCATTCCGTTGAAGCACACCCAAAAACGTATCTCATGCACCCTGTTGGGCCAAACAAACATGGTTTGGGTGTTTCGGAGAGTTTCATTTCGGAAGTAAAAGTGGTGCGAAAACGGCACCCGACTTGATCGATACACGCCATCGCACACATCGGAACCATTCCATTGAAGCACACCCAAAAACGCATCCCATACACTCTGTTGGGGCAAACAAACATGTTTTGGTTCTTTCAGAGAGTTTCATTTCGGAAGTAAAAGTGGTGCGAAAACGGAACCCGATTTGCATGAAACGTGCCATCGCACACATCGGAAACCATTCCGTTGAAGCACACCCAGAAACGCATCCCATACACTCTGTTGGGCCAAACAAACATGTTTTGGGTCTTTTGGAGAGTTTCATTTCGGAAGCAAAAGTGGTGCGAAAACGGCACCCGATTTGCGTGAAACGCGCCATCGCAGACATCGGATCCATTCCGTTGAAGCACACCAAAAAACGCATCCCATACACTCTGTTGGGCCAAACAAACATGTTTTGAGTCTTTCGAAGAGTTTCATTTCGGAAGTAAAAGTGGCGCGAAAACGGCACCCGATTTGCGTGAAACGTACCATCGCACACATCGGAACCATTCCGTTGAAGCACACCAAAAAACGCATCTCATACACTCTGTTGGGCCAAACAAACATGTTTGGGTGTTTCGGAGAGTTTCATTTCGAAAGTAAAAGTGGTGCGAAAACGGCACCCGATTTCATGGAGATGCGCCATCGAACACATCGCAACCATTCCGTTGAAGGACACCGAAAAACGCATCCCATACACTCTGTTGGGCCAAACAAACATGTTTTGGGTGTTTCGGAGAGTTTGATTTCGGAAGTAAAACCGGTGCGAAAAGGGCATCCGATTTGCCTGACACGCGCCATCGCACACATCGGAACCATTCCATTGAAGCACACCCAAAAATGCATCTCATAAACTCTGTTGGGCCAAACAAACATGTTTTGGGTCTCTCGGAGAGTTTCATTTCGGAAGTAAAAGCGGTGCGAAAACAGCACACGGTTTGCATGAAACGCACCATCGCACACATCGGAACCATTCCGTTGAAGCACACCCAAAAACGCATCCCATACCCTCTGTTGGGCCAAATAACCATGTTTTGCGTGTTTCGGAGAGTTTTAATTCGGAAGTAAAAGCGGAGCGAAAAGCGCATCCGATTTGCCTGAAACGCGCCATTGCACACATCGGAACCATTCCGTTGAAGCACACCCAAAAACGCATCCCATACACTCCGTTGGGCCAAACAACCATGTTTTGGGTGTTTCGGAGAGTTTCATTTCGGTAGTAAAAGTGGCGCGAAAACGGCACCCGATTTGCGTGAAACGCGCCATCGCACACATCGGAACCATTCCGTTGAAGCAGACCCAAAAACACATCCCATACACTCTGTTGGGGCAAAGAAACATGTTTTGGGTGTTCCGGAGAGTTTCATTTCGGAAGTAAAAGCGGTGCAAAAACGGCACCCGATTTGATCGATATACGCCATCGCAGACATCGGATCCATTCCGTTGAATCACACCCAAAAACGCATCCCATACACTCTGTTGGGCCAAAGGAACATGTTTTGAGTCTTTCGGAGAGTTTCATTTCGGAAGTAAAAGCAGTGCGAAAAGGGTATCCGATTTGCCTGACACGCGCCATCGCATGCATCGGAACCATTCTGTTGAAGCACACCCAAAAACGCATCCCATACACTGTTGGGCCAAACAAACATGTTTTGGGTGTTTCGAAGAGTTTCATTTCGAAAGTAAAAGTGGCGCAAAACGGCACCCGATTTGCGTGAAACGGACCATCGCACACATCGGAACTATTCCGTTGAAGCCCACCCAAAAACGCATCTCATACACTCTGTTCGGCCAAACAAACATGTTTTGGGTGTTTCGGAGAGTTTCATTTCGAAAGTAAAAGTGGTGCCAAAATGGAACCTGATTTGCATGAAACGCACCATCGCACACATCGGAACCATTCAGTTGAAGCACACCCAGAAACGCATCCCATACACTCTGTTGGGCCAAACAAACATGTTCTGGGTCTTTCGGAGAGTTTCATTTCGGAAGTAAAGTGGGGCGAAAACGGAACCCGATTTGCATGAAACGCGCCATCGCACACATCGGAACCATTCCATTGAAGCACACCCAAAAACGCATCTCATAAACTCTGTTGGGCCAAACAAACATGTTTTGGGTCTCTCGGAGAGTTTCATTTCGGAAGTAAAAGCGGTGCGAAAACAGCACACGGTTTGCATGAAACGCACCATCGCACACATCGGAACCATTCCGTTGAAGCACACCCAAAAACGCATCTCATACACTCTGTTGGGCCAAACAAACATGTTTTGGGTATTTCGGAGAGTTTCATTTCGAAAGTAAAAGTGGTGCGAAAACGACACCCGATTTGATGGAGATGCGCCATCGAACACATCGCAACCATTCCGTTGAAGCACACCGAAAAACGCATCCCATACACTCTGTTGGGCCAAACAAACATGTTTTGGGTGTTTCGGAGAGTTTGATTTCGGAAGTAAAAGTGGCGCGAAAACGGCACCCCGATTTGCGTGAAACGCGCCATCGCACACATCAGAACCATTCCGTTGAAGCACACCGAAAAACGCATCCCATAGACTCTGTTGGGAAGAACAAACATGTTTTGGGTGTTTCCGAGAGTTTCATTTCGGAAGTAAAAGGGGTGTGAAAACGGCACCCGATTTGCATGAAACGCGCCATCGCACACATCAGATCCATTCCGTTGAAGCACACCCAAAACGCATCCCATACACTTTGTTGGGCCAAACAAACATGTTTTGGGTCTTTCGGAGAGTTTCATTTCGGAAGTAAAGTGGTGCGAAAACGGAACTCGATTTGCATGAAACGCGCCATCGCACACATCGGAACCATTCCGTTGAAGCACACCCAGAAACGCATCCCATACACTCTGTTGGGCCAAACAAACATGTTTTGGGTCTTTCGGAGAGTTTCATTTCGGAAGTAAAAGTGGTGCGAAAACGGCACCCGATTTGCATGAAATGCGCCATCGCACACATCGGATCCTTTCCGTTGAAGCACACCCAAAAACGCATCCCATACCCTCTGTTGGGCCAAATAACCATGTTTTGCGTGTTTCGGAGAGTTTCATTTCGGAAGTAAAAGCGGAGCGAAAAGCGCATCCGATTTGCCTGAAACGCGCCATTGCACACATCGGAACCATTCCGTTGAAGCACACCCAAAAACGCATCCCATACACTCCGTTGGGCCAAACAACCATGTTTTGGGTGTTTCGGAGAGTTTCATTTCGGTAGTAAAAGTGGCGCGAAAACGGCACCCGATTTGCGTGAAACGCGCCATCGCACACATCGGAACCATTCCGTTGAAGCAGACCCAAAAACACATCCCATACACTCTGTTGGGGCAAAGAAACATATTTTGGGTGTTCCGGAGAGTTTCATTTCGGAAGTAAAAGCGGTGCGAAAACGGCACCCGATTTGATCGATATACGCCATCGCAGACATCGGATCCATTCCGTTGAATCACACCCAAAAACGCATCCCATACACTCTGTTGGGCCAAAGGAACATGTTTTGAGTCTTTCGGAGAGTTTCATTTCGGAAGTAAAAGCAGTGCGAAAAGGGTATCCGATTTGCCTGACACGCGCCATCGCATGCATCGGAACCATTCTGTTGAAGCACACCCAAAAACGCATCCCATACACTCTGTTGGGGCAAACAAACATGTTTTGGGTCTTTCGGAGAGTTTCATTTCGGAAGTAAAAGTGGTGCGAAAATGGAACCCGATTTGCATGAAACGCGCCATCGCACACATCGGAACCATTCAGTTGAAGCACACCCAGAAACGCATCCCATACACTCTGTTGGGCCAAACAAACATGTTTTGGGTCTTTCGGAGAGTTTCATTTCGGAAGTAAAGTGGTGCGAAAACGGAACCCGATTTGCATGAAACGCGCCATCGCACACATCGGAACCATTCCATTGAAGCACACCCAAAAACGCATCCCATACACTCTGTTGGGCCAAACAAACATGTTTTGGGTCTTTCGGAGAGTCTCATTTCGGAAGTAAAAGCGGTGCGAAAAGGGTATCAGATTTGCATGACACGCGCCATCGCACATATCGGAACCATTCCGTTGAAGCACACCCAGAAACGCATCCCATACACTCTGTTGGGCCAAACAAACATGTTTTGGGTCTTTCGGAGAGTTTCATTTCGGAAGTAAAAGCGGTGCGAAAACGGCACCCGATTTGCATGAAACGCGCCATCGCACACATCGGATCCATTCCGTTGAAGCACACCCAAAAACGCATCCCATACACTCTGTTAGGCCAAATAACCATGTTTTGCGTGTTTCGGAGGGTTTCATTTCGGAAGTAAAAGTGGTGCGAAAAGGGCATCCGATTTGCCTGACACGCGCCATCGCACACATCGGAACCATTCCGTTGAAGCACACCTAAAACGCATCCCATACACTCTATTGGACCAAACAAACATGTTTTGGGTCTTTCGGAGAGTTTCATTTCGAAAGTAAAAGCGGGCGAAAACGGCTCCCGATTTGACGGAGACACGCCATCGCACACATCAGAACCATTCCGTTGAAGCACACCCAAAAACTCATTGATAGAACTGGAGAGTGCCCGATCTTTCGGTGAGTGGAGATAATTTCGTTCTGTGGAAGCTAACCCTCACGATCCGACTACGACGAGCAAGCCCGAGGCGCCAATGCAATCGCTGAACCAACTCCCGATGGTTACTAACCTTGCTGGATTGCAAGATCAGCCTGATCACGAAGATCAATCCCTGCACGCAATCGAAGAACGAGCAGGAATAAGAGGCGAGCAATCTAATCTATTACTCGAAGGTGGGGTTCTGAATACACGTCGTATGACGGCTGTAGCTAAAGCTATCAATTAAACAAAACCCAACCCTAATGTGGCGGCGACTACTGAATATATAGGGTTTAGGTTGTGGCCTACCCCCTGATCACGCCCCTATGGGCTCCAACACGATACATGGGCTATCGGCCCAAAAGGCGGCGGCGCAGCGTCCTGGCAGATTCTGTACGTCCACTTGTTTCAAAGATTCCCGTTGACTCAGATGGATTTGGGCATGAAACCGGTGCCATTGGAAAGTGTGTCTTCTTAGCTTTCCATCCATATGTAGAATGTCCAAACGGACTCCGTATGTGGCCGGGGCGACCAAAACATCGTAAGCTGCTCCTGAATTCCGAGATGGGCTCGAACTTGTGTTGTTTTGGGCCTCCACCTTGGTGACTCGAATTGGATTAGCCTTGGGCCTCCTTCATGACTTGGACAACCTTGTAGGACTCCTCTTTCACTAATGCATGACCCAATCATGGTCGTATGCATGTGTGTCATGTTCTTATCATCCTCCCCTTCTTGATGAAAAGCCGTCCTCGGCGTCGACTGTACTTGAAACCGATCCTGCACAACACAAGGGAGAGCGGGGTTTCGAAAGCAAAGGAAATCAAATTATTGTGAGGAGGGATGTCACCATGTTTCCAATTGGTGAATGTGTCATCTCGCGTAGAAGATTTAGCAAGTATGGAGGCTTCTTGATCGGACGACAACAATGTGTGGCAACACTATCCTGCAAAAGATTAGTACTAACAAAGACAAAGCAGGGATTGATAGCGACCAGCAATGCTCCCCTTCTTGGGAGCAAACTTGGTTCACCAAACAGAGCTAGAGGAAGGTGAATTAATATTTGTAGTATGGCTGCCCTCTAGTGGATCAAATTGCGCACAATCAAAGGATAATTCAGATTTTCACAAATGTACACTCTATGTATCATATATTCTCCTTCGTTGTTATATTTTCCAATAGCATGATATGTGTGTGTAGAAAACCATGGCAAATCAGCATATTTAGAAACTCTCTCTTCCAAACATCTAGATTACACAAAACATCAAATTCAATGTAACCCAAAGTATGTAAAGAAGACAACATTTTAAGCTCATCAATCGTGTTCGAAATATGAATGGCACGTCTAATGTCAGCACACGTGTGTGGTTTTAAAGCATGTACAACGGAAGCATTGTCACACAAATCATTTTTATCACAAGGAACATCAAGCAAATCAACTTGTGACAAAGATAAATCAAGAATAGGTTCCACGAACAATTGCTCTATGATATCATGAGTTGTGGAAAATTCAGCATATCAGACGGAGGCTCACCAGCCGTGAGTGGAGCACCTTGAGCAGTACCTTTGCTCTCATATCACAAAGAGTAGGTGCATTGTCAAGTGATGGTTCTGAATTTGCACATGAAGTTGTGGAAGGAGCACCACCTGTGGTCGAGGGTGCTGCAGGTTTAGTCGTCCTCTCGCGCGGTGTAGTGCTAGTCGTGGATGGCGCGGGGAGAGTAGGAGCAGCGCTGGATGACGGGTTTCGTCCTGCAAAAGAGTTAGTATATGTTTTCGAGCGGCGTCCCTGCACTTCACGTTCAGCTTTGCAAGCATATTCAAACAATGTGGTCATATCGGCATAATCTTTATATTCAAGTATGTCCTGAATTTCACGGTTCAAACCACACGGAATCGTGCGATTGCAGCGTCGTCAGTCTCAATCAAACCACAACGATTATACCTTTTTGTAGAGCCTGGTAATATTCCTCAACAGTTTGTTGCCCCTTGCTGGAAATGCTGCATTTGATTAAGCAAATCGCGGCCATAATATGAAGGTACAAAACGATGTCTCATGGCAGCTTTTTATTGTGTCCAGGTGGTGGGGACAGCAGTGGTATGTTTTTTATTATAATCACGCCACCACGTTAAAGCAAAATCAGTAAATTCACTAATAGCACCTTTAATTTGAGAACTAGTAGGAATATCATGGTATGAAAAATTCTGTTCGACCTCTAATTCCCAATCAAGATATGCAGCAGGATCATATTTGCCATTAAAAGATGGAATTTTAAATTTAATCTTAGCAATGAATCATTAGCTGAGTGTCGTACCACACGTGGGCCACGACCGCGGCGATCTCCATCCTCCTGCAACTCTGTGATCGTAGTGGTCAATGCATCAAGCCGTGCCACGATGGTGTCGAGTGTGGTCTTAGCGGCCGTCTGAGCGCGGTCGAGCTGATCGAACCGCAGGGTCTTCATCGTGTCAGAGAATCAAACCGTTCATGCATCGTCTTCATGTTCGCGGCAAGTCTGTCAACTTGAGTCCGCATGTCCTGCAGCTGTTCATCCATCGTGCCGTCGACGTCTCCTGCCATGGTTAGCGCAAACACAAAACAAAATCGACGACAACAATGTGACAAGGGTGTAACGGCTCACAAGGCACTCACTACATGCTGTTATCATATTCTTATCCGTTCTTTACCAAGCGTACAGGGGTGAGCTGCAACCAACAGGTAGTACTGGCGAAAGATTGGAGGAGCGATTGGCTGGGGAAACAAAGTATGCTCGTCGTAGAACTATGTGGAGTTCTGGGTAGGCTGCACTCAATTCAAGGGTTAGCACAATCAAACAATAATGCAATGTTGATAATAGTGCTAAACACGTATGGACGCTGCTGGAAACAAGTGCGAGAAGGAGGCAAAGATGAGGAACCGCTGGTGGCCGCACGACTAGGGATAGTCTGGTTCGGTTACGATCGGCCAAACAAAACCGATCAAGAGAAGACAACCGTGCCTTGTTGTGCTGGTTTTTTTTTTTTCTTTTCTTTTTCTTCTTTTTTTTCTTTCACACACTCTTTCTGTTTTTTTTTTGATTGCACACTTGGCCTTTTATATTTTGTTTTTCTTTTTTTTTTGACCGGAAAGAAAACACGGCAGGAGTCCGGACCGAACGGACACAGCAGGGCCGAAACCGATCTGAACTCAGCGGCGTACACGGTGCGTCCAAGCAGGATTCTGTGCACGGCGCGGCTGGCAGAGATGCAGCCGAGGCGTGACCAAGGCAGGCGTGATCGCCTGGGACTCTTGCGGAGCGCGGCGTGACCTGGTAGGAGGCGCGCACAGCAAACACACCGCGGCGGACACGGCCTGGACTCTTACGCGCGCGGCAGCACACAGCAGATGGAAACGATCTGGACTCACGCACACCGCACGGGAACGAGCTGGACTCTCGCACGTGGCAGCAGATCGCGTAGTACACGACAGGGGGGGTTGGTGGGGATGTAGGGTTTGTGGCGGCTATAACAGATGAGAAAAATCAAAACACATGTAACCCAACAACGAACGCACAAGCACACAAATTCAACAATGCAAATTACTGAACGAAAGTGCAAGGCGCAAGGGGGTGCTGGGATAACAGATCTAACCTGAAAATTTTTTTTATTTTTGGTTTTTTTTTGTGGACTATAGGATGAATGAAAAAACACACGAAAAACTCACCGAGAAACACTGGAATCTGATACCACTTGATAGAACTGGAGTGCCCGATCTTTCGGTGAGTGGAGATAATTTCGATCTGTGGAAGCTAACCCTCACGATCCGACTACGACGAGCAAGCCCGAGGCGCCAATGCAATCGCTGAACCAACTCCCGATGGTTACTAACCTTGCTGGATTGCAAGATCAGCCTGATCACGAAGATCAATCCCTGCACGCAATCGAAGAACGAGCAGGAATAAGAGGCGAGCAATCTAATCTATTACTCGAAGGTGGGGTTCTGAATACACGTCGTATGACGGCTGTAGCTAAAGCTATCAATTAAACAAAACCCAACCCTAATGTGGCGGCGACTACTGAATGTATAGGGTTTAGGTGTGGCCTACCCCCCTGATCACGCCCCTATGGGCTCCAACACGATACATGGGCCAACGGCCAAAAGGCGGCGGCGCAGCGCCCTGGCAGATTCTGTACGTCCTTTGTTTCAAAGATTCCCGTTGACTCAGATGGAATTTGGGCATGAAACCGGTGCCATTGGAAAGTATGTCTTCTTAGCTTTCCATCCATATGTAGAATGTCCAAAACGGACTCCGTATGTGGCCGGGGCGACCAAAACATCGTAAGCTGCTCCTGAATTCCGAGATGGGCTCGAACTTGTGTTGTTTTGGGCCTCCACCTTGGTGACTCGAATTGGATTAGCCTTGGGCCTCCTTCATGACTTAGACAACCTTGTAGGACTCCTCTTTCACTAATGCATGACCCAATCATGGTCGTATGCATGTGTGTCATGTTCTTATCACGCATCCCATACACTCTGTTGGGCCAAACAAATATGATAGAACTGGAGTGCCCGATCTTTCGGTGAGTGAAGATAACTTGATTTGGTGGAAGTAGACCCTCAAGATCCGACTACGACGAGCAAGCCCGAGGCGCCAATGCAATCGCTGAACCAACTCCCGATGGTTACCAACCTTGCTGGTGCAAGATCAGCCTGATCACGAAGATCGTTTCCTGCGCGCAATCGAAGAACGAGCATGAAAGAGATGCAAGCAATCTGATGTATTACTTGAAGGTGGAGTTCTGAATACGCGTGGCAGCGCTGTAATGCGTGCGACGGCTGTAGCTAAAGCTAACAATTAAACAAAACTCGAGTCTAAACAGCGACAGCTGTGTGGAATATAAAGTAGGGACGTCCTAGGATTGAAGGCGGCCAGGGGTTGGACGCCCACAACTTGGGCTTAAGGCCCAACACGTTACATGGCCAAATTGGCCCAAACAGGTGACGCAGCACCTTGCTGTGGTCACACAGAATGATCCACGGACCTTCTGGAGCTGGGACCAGAACCAAAACGATGGCGTCGTCGTCCCTTTCCAACGAGTCCAAGATCTCCCCGTTTCGACGTCGTATGAGGGAGTTATGATCGAAACATCGACGACGTGTCTGCTGAATCCGAGGGCGACGTGGCAGTTGAGTTAGAGATGAGTTGGAACTTGGAGAAGGTCATGGCATCGGTGTGTTCATTCCTTAGCAGCATGACGAAGTTCAGCTCTCGTGCACGGGCTCGAGTGATTGGCCCTTGATATGGAGGCGCCATTGGAGTTGCGTTCGACTCGGTCACAGCTTGAGGGAGCGCAGGCGCAGGTGCTGCTGTTTGAGAGTCGATGTCCTCATCATCCTCCCCTTCTTGAGCTGAAGTCGTCCTCGACGGCAGTTCCTCATCCTCGCCCGCATATGGTTTCAAATCTGCAACATTAAAACTAGTGGAAACACCAAACTCCGCAGGGAGGTCAAGAACATAAGCATTATCATTGATTTTAGTTAACACTTTAAATGGACCAGCAGCACGAGGCATTAATTTAGAGCGGCGCAAAGCAGGAAACCTATCCTTACGCAAGTGTAACCAAACCATATCACCGGGTTCAAAAGTAACATGTTTGCGCCCTTTACTACCAGCAACCTAATATTTAGCATTAGCAGCAGCAATGTTTTGTTGTGTTTGCTCATGTAAATGCGTCATTTGATCAACATGTGCAACGGCATCTACATGTGGCTCACCCACAGCATCAACGGAAAACAAATCAATGGGCGCCCGAGGTATGTAACC